>NQII01008825.1:0-57341 GCA_002778355.1 Clitarchus hookeri
CTGCAGTAATTCAGAGACTGCCTTCTCCTGTCACCAGTTAAATTTTCCTTTGTTCCTACTAGCAGTTCCTCCAGTATTTCTGGTAAATGACATTATATTTGTTTTACTCTAGAATATTCGGGAACATTAGGAAGTACCTATGTAACATGCTGTCAAAAACTATCACAGTTCCCTGCTCAAGACGAATGACACCTTCGAGAAAATTTATAATTTTAACTGGTGAACTGTCAGAATTAGAAGAAATCAAAGTCCTTACTACAGCGACTTTGCCTGGCAGGACGACAATCCTCTCTGCTGGCCCAATTAGATCCAAACTTCTGACCAACTTTCCTTGACATCTGCCTGTAATAACAATTTTACTTGAAGCGAGCAGCACAGTAGGTTGGCCAGATACTACTGAGCAGCTAATTGGAGACGACAAATCATGCCTTGTTGACACCACTATATCTGTTCTGCCTAACCTTAGCACACCAAGTCGAGTATCAATATAGCACCCCAGCCTACGTAGTGCATCAAGCCCCAAAATACATTCATCTTCAATTTCTGCTATGTAAACATCGTGCTCTATGCTAAGGTCACCAAGCTTCAAGATCACTTTCCTCTTACCTTTAACTGGTGTGGTCTCACCTGTTACTGTAGTCAAAAAGCATCCTTCCATGGTGTCGTCGGGCGATCGCTAGGGGAAGGCCCGAGGATATCTGGTCTTACTACTTTTATGGTCGCCCCAGTATCGACGATCATCTGGCAAGGAACATAATTCAGGCTCCCCTCCACAAGAATTGCATCTCAATCCTGTTTCACCTACCATACATGTAAGAACATTGGGGCCTTTCCTCCAGCAGTCACCGACATTCGCCCTCTAAGATCGGTGTTTGCAAGTTTTCCGAATGTGCTGTATTCTCACCTGCCTCTCGCTGCATCTTTTCTCGCTGGTGTTTCTGGTGCTGTTGTTGTTGTTGTGGGTTTTAGGCTCTCAGGTGCCCCAGCTGTCCACATGACCAACACTCATGCCTTTTAGGTGGAGGGACACGNGTTGTGGGTTTTAGGCTCTCAGGTGCCCCAGCTGTCCACATGACCAACACTCATGCCTTTTAGGTGGAGGGACACCAAGATTTGAAGCTCGGGCCCTGGAAGCGATGTCTCCCATAAACGTCAGCATATCCTTCAGAGTCTTGTTGATCTCGTCGTCATCTTCGTTCAGCATCACTGCCCGTACCAGACGTCAAGGTACNGCATATCCTTCAGAGTCTTGTTGATCTCGTCGTCATCTTCGTTCAGCATCACTGCCCGTACCAGACGTCAAGGTACGGCCCCATGTCTTGCTGACTCCACCTCCAGTGCTCGGGCCAGAGCTTCCTGCAAGTAGTGGGGTGAAGCCAGACATACTGCTTGCTGTACCTCTGTGTCGGCAATGGCATCGNGGCCAGAGCTTCCTGCAAGTAGTGGGGTGAAGCCAGACATACTGCTTGCTGTACCTCTGTGTCGGCAATGGCATCGATGACAGAAGACGACTGCGATGATGTCGCGCGCCTCCTCCGAGCACCCTTCCAGAGATAGATGAGACAGCCGCACGATGTCTTGCAATAGCTCCTGCAGTGGCTCCCCTGGTCGCTGGGTGCGGTTTCGCAGCTGTGCATGGTAGGCATGTCGTAGGTTCCGGTCACCAAAACTTAGTTCTAAGGCCGACACCAGTGTGGGGTACTCCAGTCGGTGTCGCTCTTGCAGAGACTGTATAATACTCAATGTGGGGCCTCTCAGTAGAGCCGCGAGGTAGTCAGCCGGCTGTTCGGCTGACCAGTCATTCAGGGTGGCGTCTATTTCAAACTGGTGTTGGTACTCCCGCCATGAAGTCTGCCATCGTAAGGAGCGGGCTTAAATGACACTCCCTTCCCCACTCTTCACTGCGCTACACCAAAGCCGCAGAACTTCTTACTCTCCTGCGAGGTTGCTGTATTATTGGGTTCGACTTGCACTGCTTCTTTACTTTTCTCGGCTGTCGATGTGGTGGTACTGGAGTTCCACTGCTGAAGAAATTCCTGCCACTCCTTCTTTAATATACTCATTTCCTCTTTCATTTCGTTCTCGACACTGTCCATCCTTTCATTTACACTGTCCACTTATTCATGTACACTGTCAATTTTATTGTCCACAGAGTCAACTCTTAGTATTAAATAAATTGCTAATGCCCACTATTTTCCTGTCTGCATTATCTATTTTCTTGTCTACATTTTCATTAAAAGAATCAATTCCCATGTCCACATTTCCATTCACACTATTTATAGTTTCAATTATAGAACTTATTTAGATATTTAGTTTCATTCACGCTTTATTTTACAGAACTAATCGTGTTATCAAGGCTATTAACACCTGTGCTCACTTGGCTACCTAACCCCTCAATTACCTCTCTCAGTGCTTCCAGTTCTGAAGACATTTCTCTAGTTAACATTCACTGCAATGGTTGTACAAAACAGTCTGAATNTGTATAATACTCAATGTGGGGCCTCTCAGTAGAGCCGCGAGGTAGTCAGCCGGCTGTTCGGCTGACCAGTCATTCAGGGTGGCGTCTATTTCAAACTGGTGTTGGTACTCCCGCCATGAAGTCTGCCATCGTAAGGAGCGGGCTTAAATGACACTCCCTTCCCCACTCTTCACTGCGCTACACCAAAGCCGCAGAACTTCTTACTCTCCTGCGAGGTTGCTGTATTATTGGTTTCGACTTGCACTGCTTCTTTACTTTTCTCGGCTGTCGATGTGGTGGTACTGGAGTTCCACTGCTGAAGAAATTCCTGCCACTCCTTCTTTAATATACTCATTTCCTCTTTCATTTCGTTCTCGACACTGTCCATCCTTTCATTTACACTGTCCACTTATTCATGTACACTGTCAATTTTATTGTCCACAGAGTCAACTCTTAGTATTAAATAAANTCATTTACACTGTCCACTTATTCATGTACACTGTCAATTTTATTGTCCACAGAGTCAACTCTTAGTATTAAATAAATTGCTAATGCCCACTATTTTCCTGTCTGCATTATCTATTTTCTTGTCTACATTTTCATTAAAAGAATCAAANATAAATTGCTAATGCCCACTATTTTCCTGTCTGCATTATCTATTTTCTTGTCTACATTTTCATTAAAAGAATCAATTCCCATGTCCACATTTCCATTCACACTATTTATAGTTTCAATCATAGAACTTATTTAGATATTTAGTTTCATTCACGCTTTATTTTACATAACTAATCGTGTTATCAAGGCTATTAACACCTGTGCTCACTTGGCTACCTAACCCCTCAATTACATCTCTCAGTGCTTCCAGTTCTGAAGACATTTCTCTAGTTAACATTCACTGCAATGGTTGTACAAAACAGTCTGAATTTTGCGGCCTTCAAATATTAAAACTGGTTAATTTGTTTGAAATGTCACTAATTACTAATCTGTTACATATATTGATTTACAATCGATCAATTAATAATTGCCTCCATCCTACTTCTGACACCAGTGTTACATGGACGCCTGCGGGGCGTATCTGTGTTCGTGAGGGATGGAGGACTTAATGAAAATAAAAGAACTAGATTTGATTTATAATTTATTCACACATCTATTATTTACAACATTAAATTATCTGTCTCCACTATTACTATTTTATTTAACAGTGTGCGCAATATGTAATGTATATTTCAACTCCAATTAATATCCTTCTTAATTGTCTCTGTTTGGTTAAAGTCAATTAACTCAAACTCATCATTAACATGCGTTCAGTCTATCTGTTGCCACCATTTTTACTGTATTTCACTCACGCATCTAATCCAATAGTCCAGGCTGCGAGTCACACTCTTCACTGCTTGATACTCGCAGTCGCAGATTTATCTTCCGCTGGTCACTTCTCCCTCCGCTCGTTCTTCTATCGCTCGGAACTCAGCCACTCATTCAATCATCAACTACTTGGCTCGGAGGCCTGTCACACTTTTATATCTTTCGCCTTGACCACCTGGTAGGTTCAACCTACCCCGAGTCATGCTGAGAAAACGATCTCAGTAATCCAGACCATTCTTCAGATAAACGCATAAATCAATACAACCAGAGTCAGCAGTGCGCCCGTAAAAAGAATTATCGTGTCGGCTCGCTTTCTGTAACAGATACGCGGCCACTGGCCTATCGCTCGCCTGTTCATTCTAAATAATCCTTTGATTTGATGCCGCTGCTATCATGTAACTGCTGACCTTCACTTCCACTCGCTTGCGCGGGATACGAAGCATGGAGCGCATAACAATACACAAGGCGCAGGAACACTGAAGAACTGTGAAGGTTTAAAAGGAAAATTGTAGAACTCATGAAATTTAAGCAGCTGCTTGCTCGTAATAGTGGGCAGTAGCTTAGTTTTATTTATACCAAATTTTGATTAAGGCCATCAAGATGCTGCTGGCGAAGAGAATGCAGAAAAGTGTGTTTATTTACTCGAAGCCGACTACATGCTTCAAATTCATAAGTTTTAAGCAGTTTCTTACTTTCATTTATACTAACCATCTGGTGAGCTTCCTCTTGTTAGTCGCAAGGTATAGCTGAAGAGGACACGAGTTGGCATTTTTCATTCTTCGAGTTTTGCTTGTGGCTGCTGCCGATTGTTTATTCACGTACTTATTATTAACAAATTCACGAACGTCAATAAAGTTCTTTAATTATTTCGTGTAAATGTAATAGCGAAATTGAAGTAATTAATTTACATAACTTCTTAAAAAAAACATAAGGCTAAATAATTTGACAGGAGGAGAAGTTATTTTGAAAGACGGTATTACTGCTATGATAAACGTTGTACTAACATGTCTGTGGCAA
Source organism: Clitarchus hookeri (assembly GCA_002778355.1). Taxonomy (NCBI): domain Eukaryota; kingdom Metazoa; phylum Arthropoda; class Insecta; order Phasmatodea; family Phasmatidae; genus Clitarchus; species Clitarchus hookeri. The sequence continues at coordinate 4,838 of NQII01008825.1, forward strand.
GCTGTACAGCATATTCACCAAATAGTAGCTCATAGCACCCTGTGCGACGAAGACTTCTTTCGGTCACACCACGCTCCAATTGGAGGATATCGATGGAAACACCGCTACTTTTCGCTTCGCTTCGCTCCATTTCTTTTTTATCTCGCTCCACTTGCTTTCGTATAGCCTTAGTTGACGAGAGCACATTGAGTTAACTATTAACTTTAAAATTTTTAAAGTGTAATATGATAACTTACTTTCCATAAATATACTCATTTAGAGTATTTACGCTCTCTATAGTTATCATAAANTAAAGTGTAATATGATAACTTACTTTCCATAAATATACTCATTTAGAGTATTTACGCTCTCTATAGTTATCATAAAAGTCCGTGACTACTTGGCACATCGACCAATCCAGCGTTGCGGCAACGTTTCATTCTTGTATCCGCGAACAGCTAGGTGCCAATGGGGTGGCGCACCATAAAGGAAACATCATTGACATGTCGAATGCGATCTCGCTACCCCCTCATTACCTCAAACCGAGAGTTACGAACGCCATCCAAACCGTAACACCGNCATGTCGAATGCGATCTCGCTACCCCCTCATTACCTCAAACCGAGAGTTACGAACGCCATCCAAACCGTAACACCGGGCATGCTGACAAGAGTGTGGAACGAGTTTGATTATTGCGTAGATGTCGTTCGGTCCGCTCGTGGTGGTAACAGTAAACATTTATGAATGTATGGTAAACAAACTTCACGGTTATACGGTTCATATTGGTCAATCAAGGTTGTATGGTTTTGATATTATAAACCTTCAAAGTTGGGGTATTCTTTCATACTCAACGTGTATATAAACGATTAAGATTTTCTATAGGCTGTNATTATAAACCTTCAAAGTTGGGGTATTCTTTCATACTCAACGTGTATATAAACGATTAAGATTTTCTATAGGCTGTTCACAGTTAATTGAGAATTTTCGAAAGAATTGATTATGAACTGCTGTTCTTCTCTGTTTGTAACTTCCGACATACGTGAAACTAAGATGGCCAAGGGTCCGATCACTTAATTCATGTGTCAATGTTAATACGCTTTTAACATGAAATTACTACTCTTATGTGTAACAAAAAACACTAACATCAGCGGCAATAAGTTTTAGCATTACACTCGCAATGCAATGTCAAGGCAAATAACTAATTTTCTTAATTTGCTGCCAACTTAGCTGGAAGCCTGCATGCCAGTGTCTGCGGTATTGTGTATATAGTTAAGGCCAGTTAATTTTTTTTCAAATGTTGATTCAAAGTTGCTTACTTTACCGATAAACGTGTGTACAATAGCGCATGCTTTTTAAATCGTACGAGGGCGTTGCCACAATTCATTGTGAAGTAGGGGAAATGTGTGTAGGCCCGGACAGCAGGTAGCCCCGGACAACGCTAGTTCCTCGTGTTTCAAGCTAGGTAGCAGCACAGCTCAGCCACACCTAATGCTGTCTTTATATACGGCGCCATTAGCAAGGAGTCGAGGGAGGAGCACTGACGCAGTAGCTTGTTGTGCGGGGTTTAACAGTTTTCTACGTTGTTGAAATGGTACCGTGTAATATTCTGTAGCCAATTACTACACTGGAGATAAGCATATCACCATATATTTGTTACACAATATTGATTGGAATCTCCTTTCATAAGTTATATAGTGTCATTGANAGATAAGCATATCACCATATATTTGTTACACAATATTGATTGGAATCTCCTTTCATAAGTTATATAGTGTCATTGATTGGGAATGTTTAGTTTTTTTGTAAGACAGTTTTTTTGTATGTGGCGTCGGGCGGGTATCCCTGGACAGACTGAATGAGGGTAGCGATGGACGTTTCATATTAAAGGGGTAGCCGTGGACATCATTGCGTATTTAAATACCAAACACCNGGCGGGTATCCCTGGACAGACTGAATGAGGGTAGCGATGGACGTTTCATATTAAAGGGGTAGCCGTGGACATCATTGCGTATTTAAATACCAAACACCACTTGTTTTTCTTCAAAGTGTTCTAGTACAGTTGTGGGCTTGAATTTCTATGTCGCCGCTTCCTTAAATTATCCAGACAATTTGTATAATATTCTGTTGATCATATAATTCAACGAAAATAATTCTGTAATATTATGTTGTTTGACAAACTGAAGATACCACAAGATAGGCATATAGGACTATTAAATGAATCAAATGTTATAATTATTTCCAATATAAAAAAATTTTCTTTGTAGTTGTTATCGTTTGGTTTGTATGGTATTAATTATTAAATAATATATGACCTTTCGGGAAAGTATGCGGACAGATTCGATGAACCCACCACTGTCATAACACTCCGAGGAAATTAAATACCATTAAGAAACAGTTTTGCTTAATGGAACATTCAATATTTCTATAAGCATTTGCATAGGCCTATAAATGATGCTGTATCTACTCTATGCAGCCTATTATTCTTGTGTCTCAAAAATAATCAGCGTCATTTATTATTTCTTTGCAGATCCTACCAGTAAGATGACTAAGTTCAAAAAAAGAACTACAACCCGAGGTTCCTGGACTACGGATTCTATGAAAGCGGGTATGGATAATGTTTTACCTGGAGCAATGTCAGTTAGGGAAGCCGCTATAAAATTGAATGTCCCAAAAAGTTCTCTCCAGGATCGTATTGCATGTATTAGAAAGGGACAAGAGTGTACATTGGAACCTAAATAAGGTCGTTTCGTGAGTACGTTTTCAACTAATTTTGAGTCTATGCTGGCTGATAATGTCAAAGAGTTAGATCACCGGTTAATGGGACTAATTAAGATAGAGTTCCTTAAACTGGCGTTTGATTTGGCAGAACATCTTGATATTGAGCACAGGTTTAATAGAATCAAGAAGTCAGCTGGAAATGCTTCCTACAAATCGTTTATGAAGCGAGTTCCACAGTTGATCTTACGTTTGCCTGAATCTACGAGTTTAATGCGCCGTGTTGATTTCAACACGCTACAAGTAATGCTGTTTTATGAAAAACTGCATTTGTTAAATATAAGTATGAGTTCCCGCCCTCTCGCATGTACAATGCAGACGAAACACGTGTTTAAAGTGTCCACAACAATCCCAAGGTTCTATCAGCGGAAGGCAAGAAGCAGGTTAGCAAATTAACATCTGCAGAGATAGGTAGAAACATTGCTTTAAAGTTTTGCATGAACATTTCATCCCTCCTCTATTCATATTTCCTAGGATAAGAATAANCCCGCCCTCTCGCATGTACAATGCAGACGAAACACGTGTTTAAAGTGTCCACAACAATCCCAAGGTTCTATCAGCTGAAGGCAAGAAGCAGGTTAGCAAATTAACATCTGCAGAGAGAGGTAGAAACATTGCTTTAAAGTTTTGCATGAACATTTCATCCCTCCTCTATTCATATTTCCTAGGATAAGAATAANAGGTAGAAACATTGCTTTAAAGTTTTGCATGAACATTTCATCCCTCCTCTATTCATATTTCCTAGGATAAGAATAAACGAAAGGTTATCGGTGCTCCAGACGATGCAATGTCTGTGGCTCAGCTACATGGCTGGATGGATTCTGAAACGTTTCTCAGCTGGCTCCAGCATTTTGAAAGACATGTGCATCCAAGCAAAGGGGATCCTGTGCTCCTAATGTTGGATGGGCATGCTAATAACAAAGATCTTTCTGTTTTGAACTTTGCAAGAGAGCACAGCATTCATATCCTCAGCACTCCACCACACAAAACCCATAAAAACAAGCCACTGGACAGGACGACTTTTATGAAGTCATTTAAGGGTGCATTATATGAGGCTCCTGCTTTGTGAATGAGAAATAATCCTAGAATCCGTATCACAGACAATGAGATCGCAGCATTANATTATATGAGGCTCCTGCTTTGTGAATGAGAAATAATCCTAGAATCCGTATCACAGACAATGAGATCGCAGCATTAATTTCAAGTTCGTCCAGCAAAACATGCCGTCTCGAGATAGATAGGATTGGGTTTGCATGTACGGGGATTCACCCATTTAATCCAGAAATTTTTTCAAACTTAGACNTCTCGAGATAGATAGGATTGGGTTTGCATGTACGGGGATTCACCCATTTAATCCAGAAATTTTTTCAAACTTAGACTTTCTTCCGTCAAAGCTTACAGAAATCCCAGGTCAGTAGCCTGTGAGTGTAAGTAAGGCTATCGAAACAAAAGAAAACTTGGAAAATAGGCTTAATTCCACAACCACAACACCTGGAACTGAAAAACTGACCAACTAGCCTGCAGCTCTGATGCATAGGCCTAGGCCTAGTTTCACATGAGTTCCAGCTTAAACACCTGGAGGTAAAAATATCACAACGAAGACTACAGCAAAATTTGACTAAACCAACAGTGTCAACCTCATCATATGGAAGTAAAAAAGTAGCAACCAGTATAACAAACATCAGCAGCCCCAACAGTCCATCAACAGCTAAAGAGACAACCCAGTCTAGAGACCTCACAAATTTAGAATGCAGTCCAACGAATTTACATGCTGTCCTGACAAAACTAGCGCCATTTCCTGATGCCAGCAAGAAAAGACAAGTATCCAGGAAGAAGAAAACACAGAGAATCAAAACATTAACTTCCACACCATACAAAAAAAANGCAAGAAAAGACAAGTATCCAGGAAGAAGAAAACACAGAGAATCAAAACATTAACTTCCACACCATACAAAAAAAATGGTAGAAGAGAATATACAAAACAAGAAAATAAAGACTGTGACTGGTATTAATGCCAAGTGAAAGAAGAAATTGATAGGCTTAGGATCAAGTGAGTCAACTATCACANCAAGAAAAGACAAGTATCCAGGAAGAAGAAAACACAGAGAATCAAAACATTAACTTCCACACCATACAAAAAAAAATGGTAGAAGAGAATATACAAAACAAGAAAAGAAAGACTGTGACTGGTATTAATGCCAAGTGAAAGAAGAAATTGATAGGCTTAGGATCAAGTGAGTCAACTATCACANAAAGACTGTGACTGGTATTAATGCCAAGTGAAAGAAGAAATTGATAGGCTTAGGATCAAGTGAGTCAACTATCACAGAAAATACTTCAAAGCCGGCAGCATTAGAAGCTGAAGACGACACAGAATGCATATTTTGTGGGGAGAATTTCCACGACAACTGGATACTGTGCTGTTCATGCAATGGTTGGGCGTACGAGGGATGTGCTAATACAGATTCAAGTGATATTTTCTATAACTGTGATGTGTGTATAGACAAAGGATACTTCAAAGCAAGGCATTAGACACTGTCCGGGGCTGCCTCTCAAAATATAAATAATTATATTTTTCACTGTTTTGTANCAAGGCATTAGACACTGTCCGGGGCTGCCTCTCAAAATATAAATAATTATATTTTTCACTGTTTTGTAATCTGGTAAAAATAATTATCTATAACTCATAGTTAATTTCTTAAATGATGTGTTCAGCATTAACATGTATTACATTTTATAATGCATATATATTTGTAAACATCGGTTTTGTTATGCCATAATTAAAATATTTACTTAAGTGTCCGGGGCTACCCTATATACTAACATTCATCAGAACATTGCATGATATTTGTCATGCACGGTACTTGCCATACGTAATAAATGAGTGATAGGTATGCCAAGATGACACACGATACAACAGCATGGCCAACTGATGGAGTTTGAGAGAAGCGATTTTATTGGGTTACGAGAAGCATGGTGAACAGAGTGCAGAATTTCCCATCATTTGAACCTTTTGGACTGTGTGGATTGTGTTTGTAGTAATGGACATGTCAAGTTATTAACAAATGGCGGACTGGTTCTGGACGATCCTAAAAGACCAGAAGGGAGAACAGTTTGATTGTCAGATAACCATGAACAGAGTCTACTGCTTTATTTTCCACATTTCAACGATGTCTGGTATCTGGTGTGGCATATATTTGGCTTTCGCTACTGGTAAAGATATGAGGGTCACAGTATGATAAACAGTAGCATCCACGACAGCATAATGAACTTGATTGAAACTTGTTGCTGCAAGCCTATTAACTTGTAACAAGATAGCTATGCAAGTCAAAAAGCTTGAGTCAATGATTCAAACTTACTAGTCTCCATGTGTCAAAATTGTGGTAAACATGAATAACTACACTTGTTGCAAGCTTATCTTGGCAACCAGTTAGTACAATAAAACTTGATATTAACAAGTATGTGTTATAAATGATAAATGTAGCGTCAATCAAGCTTTAATCACACATGAAATGGAATAATTGCTCGGCAATGCAGATTCCAGTCAAATAGTAAGCTTTCTGCCATTAAAAATACTATTTGGAACATCCTGTTGCCTCATGCGTTACCTCTTCTGGCTGAGAACCCAGCAGCCATATTCCAAATATACCACTCTCGGTCACACACTGGTCTGACTGTTCAGGACTCTTTCCATCACATGTCAACACTTCCATGGCCTGCCCTGTCATCTGATGTGTCACCCATCGATCATTTGTGGGACCTAATAGGAAGCTAGTTCCCTCTGTGTCGAAGTGTTCATTATTTGAGGCATTAAAATGCAACTATAGTCAGAAAATCTGTCATAGTATAACATGTAGTATTTGTTTGATTCCATGCCCAATAGTTGAGAAACATGTATCAAGTTACAGCGTAGTCCAACAAGGTGCAAATAGCGTCCTTCCCTGCCACAAGTGAGCAGAAAACTATTTTGATAAAGTAATATTTCAATGCCATCTTTTTTCTATCTGTACATTTGCACAAACAAAATTTATGTTGTCTCCAACAATTCCTTCTTGGTGCGCGAACTTTTTCTGTTGTTATAGTAATTTTAAATTCTCATATATTACAGTTTTATATATTGCTAAATGTAGCAGTGTGGCCTTCGTGCCATTCCCCCTTCTCCCGACGCGCGCATGTCGATACCACCTGTAACTGTAGAAGGGTTAACAGAGCTAAAAAACGGTGCGCCGAACACTAACACGTGCCGTGATAAGGCTTTCGGGATTAATGCCACTTCCGACCCTGGACGATTGAATGAATTGGGTAGTCGTTAGACGAATTTTCTAATCATTGCCTCTCTTAGCGTGACGCGAGGTGAGAAAAACCTGTCAGATCAGCTATATAAGCCACGGTGTACATCTGTGTAGGGTATCTGGAGCTTGCAAGGAACGACAAGCGATGACGCAGTGGCCAGCGAGCGCAGTTTGCAAGCATCAGGAGAGTAGAGAAAGAGACTGGCCGACTGGACCGTGAGAAAAAGAGGCTGGATGTGTGAGTGAGAGACATTTGAAATGATGTTTATGTATTCCAATATACAGTTTGATCGTATATGAGTAACTAATAAGTAAAAAATTAAGTGCCTGTAGCTAGTATAGGAAAATTGATAAAGTCTTCGATTATAATGGAGTTTGTCATTAAATATTGAGCTCGTTGATAAGAATATTAGGTATTAATATTATAAATAGGTAATAAAATGTTGTAAATAATTTCTTCTTCTATATATATAACTATGTAAATAAATCAAAAAATAAAATCTAGTTGCTCTATTTTTATTAAGAACTCCGTCCCTTACGAACTTGGATACATGTAATTAGGCCTTAATTTAAATTATTGCCGTAGAATTCAAGATTGTCCTCTTCACTTCTCAGAAATTCCGTGCATCTGTATTTGCCAACTATATTTCGTGAGATCGAGTCAGCTCACTGGAGAGTGCCGCCAATTGATGAGTGTGATTGCTCATCTTATAAGAAATAACTACAAATGCTATGATCGTTCAAAGAGATCAATTTATCCTTTACTCTATTTCTTTATTCATGCCCTATTGTACTAAAATAGTATGCAACCCTTCTTCGTGTTTCATTTCCAGAACTCATTCTAAAATATCGTTAGTAATATGTTGTGACACCGAAACCTAGAAAATCAAATGAGAAACATTCGTAATAGGTGTTATGGTTTCACAAAGATAATTGGTATAGTCATTTTTTCTTTTCAGTTTAAGAAACAAGGTTTAGTAGTGTTATGATGGGCACTAGCGTAAACCTGGCTTTAAACAAACATACTTGGTGAATGCACCGTAGGTAGACACCACCGTATTCAGGACAATTTGCAAACAGCCGCGGGGAAAGAAGGCCAGTACGACGCCAGNCAAGCTTTAATCACACATGAAATGGAATAATTGCTCGGCAATGCAGATTCCAGTCAAATAGTAAGCTTTCTGCCAGTTAAAATACTATTTGGAACATCCTGTTGCCTCATGCGTTACCTCTTCTGGCTGAGAACCCAGCAGCCATATTCCAAATATACCACTCTCGGTCACACACTGGTCTGACGGCCGCGGTGTACATCTGTGTAGGGTATCTGGAGCTTGCAAGGAACGACAAGCGATGACGCAGTGGCCAGCGAGCGCAGTTTGCAAGCATCAGGAGAGTAGAGAAAGAGACTGGCCGACTGGACCGTGAGAAAAAGAGGCCGGATGTGTGAGTGAGAGACATTTGAAATGATGTTAATGTATTCCAATATACAGTTTGATCGTATATGAGTAACTAATAAGTAAAAAATTAAGTGCCTGTAGCTAGTATAGGAAAATTGATAAAGTCTTAGATTATAATGGAGGTTGTCATTAAATATTGAGCTCGTTGATAAGAATATTAAGTATTAATATTATAAATAGGTAATCAAATGTTGTAAATAATTTCTTCTTCTATATATATATATAAATATGTAAATAAATCAAAAAATAAAATCTAGTTACTTTATTTTTATTAAGAACTCCGTCCCTTACGAACTTGGATTATTGCCGTATTGTGTTAAATTATTGTCCTCTTCGCTTCTCAGAAATTCCGTGCATCTGTATTTGCCAACTTTATTTCGTGTGACCGAGTCAGCTCACTGGAGAGTGCCGCCAATTGATGAGTGTGATTGCTCAACTTATAAGAAATAACTACAAATGCTATGATCGTTCAAAGAGATCAATTTATCCTTTACTCTATTTCTTTATTCATGCCCTATTGTACTAAAATAGTATGCAACCCTTCTTCGTGTTTCATTTCCAGAACTCATTCTAAAATATCGTTAGTAATATGTTGTGACACCGAAACCTAGAAAATCAAATGAGAAACATTCGTAATAGGTGTTATGGTTTCACAAAGATAATTGGTATAGTCATTTTTTCTTTTCAGTTTAAGAAAAAAGGTTTAGTAGTGTTATGATGGGCACTAGCGTAAACCTGGCTTTAAACAAACATACTTGGTGAACGCACCGTAGGTAGACACCACCGTATTCAGGACAATTTGCAAACAGCCGCGGGGAAAGAAGGCCAGTACGACGCCAGNGCACCGTAGGTAGACACCACCGTATTCAGGACAATTTGCAAACAGCCGCGGGGAAAGAAGGCCAGTACGACGCCAGAACCGAGGACACATCAACGCGGGCCTACGGAAACCAAACAAGCTATCAGCAGTTTGGCCATGAGGCGGAAGGTAAACCGAGACAAGTTAATAATACAGAATCGCTAGTAAAAGCGTATCGCAGCCGGAAAATCAGACCGCAACCAGCCAGCGAGACGAGAAGATACTGCCGTGGGCGCAGCGCTATCGTGCACGACCGCCGTTTCCGTGATAACTACCAGCCTGCTGCGACGAGTCGACAAATAAAGGCGGATGAGCAGATATATACTTTAAGACTTAACAATGTCGCCTTAATTACAAATAATATCACTGCGCGCGTTATAGTAAACGTAAGTAGATAACAAAGTGGTAAATTATATACTTATAACTATAATAACCGTTTTGTAACTTGCGCACTGTGATCATAAATCAAACCAACTCGCATTCTAACATGTATGGTTTGTAGTTATAATTATATCAGTACAACAAAAAACAACAGCGGGATATTAAAGTTACAATAATGTAAATGAGCATTGTTTAAGTTATTCTTTTGGGGTACTGTCTATTTTGCAGTAGGAACGCAGCGATCTGCTGTAGGAACCGTGTGATGTAGCAGAAACAATCACAGGCGGTAACATACCGAACATTTTTTTTGGTGTTACTATCAATGTTAAAAATATTTACATGATAGTACTTACAACCCACCAGGTGGATGTCCCTTTTCTAACAGTNGTGTTACTATCAATGTTAAAAATATTTACATGATAGTACTTACAACCCACCAGGTGGATGTCCCTTTTCTAACAGTCTAGACAGTTCGTAAAAACATTTTTTTTCTAATTGTAAGCGTACTTTATAACAGAGATACAAAAATCCTATATTTAAGAAAGACATTAATAAAATCGTTGAGGTAAAGCGTGCAAGTCTATCTGAGGAAACGCAACACGAAAATGTTAGCATTACCAAGGACCATATATTTGTTTCGCATGTGTCGAACAAAGATAACTGTTTAACTGNTGTTACTATCAATGTTAAAAATATTTACATGATAGTACTTACAACCCACCAGGTGGATGTCCCTTTTCTAACAGTGTAGATAGTTCCTACAAACATTTTTTTTCTAATTGTAAGAGTACTTTATAACAGCGATACAAAAATCCTATATTTAAGAAAGACATCAATAAAATCGTTGAGGTAAAGCGTGCAAGTCTATCTGAGGAAACACAACACGAAAATGTTAGCATTACCAAGGACCATATATTTGTTTCGCATGTGTCGAACAAAGATAACTGTTTAACTGTTTGAAAAATAGGTACATATTACACGCATTAAAATTGCAGAACAAATGAGAGTTTATTAATATTCACACTTACATAAGATATACAGAAACAGTTGTCAGGTTGCATAAAGCTATCATTACCCTGGTCAATAAATTTAAGGAGGAGAGAACAATAATTTGTAATACTTGGTTATAAGCCCACATTATAGACTTGATGTCGACGTTTATTGGATATTTTGTCTGGATACTAATTTGAATTACTAAAATATTGCTTCTGAAATGTAAATATTAGACTACAGTGCGACTTTTGTTTATTTTGTATATATGTTACTTAAATAATTACATAATAGTTACCATAATTTCGAAAAGGATTTTAAAATAAAAAGTTTGTTAAAATATTTGTCAAGTGGAAATAGAGTACACTTTTTTCCCCAGTTTTAATTTCTCCGTAGTAATTTACAGGTTTAAATGCAAACACCGTATGTATAAATAATAAAACTATTATTGTCTTTCACATCACAATTGTTTTTTTTATTATTATTATTTTTTTTAAATTATTGATGCCACTTGATTTTGTATTTACCATTCACACAATACACCAGTCTCATTTTTGTCGAACGTAATTTACAATTCAAGTAAGTCTCTCCTGGAAATTTTATTCGTTTTTCTCCGCGTTGAATCCTAAATGTTTATTCTTTTTTTCTCTTTTTTTCTTTTCAGAAAAGTTTTCCCATACTTCGTGATAACTTTTGAACTTCTCCGAGAATAAGTATTAATTTCTTCACTGGGAGTAATACAGCTTCTGTAACCGCTGTAGATGATTTCCAAAACTTGTAACCCTGCGCGACAGATCTCTTATGTCTCGTGATAGAGGGGCGATGGCGGGAAGGGGAGGCCGGAATAATACAAGCCATCACTGGTTTAAACCTGTTCTTCACATTAGCTATTATAGTGAGTGCATCATCAAGAAAAATGTCATGAATAACCTGAAAGTTCATTTTTGTTTTAAATATGGTTTGCGAACACCTCACAATATCTATGATAGCGTAAATGGCTCGCGTAGAGGTTTACAAAATAGAATGAGTCTAAACATCTGCTTGACATTTGCAAACACGTGCGTTCGTGTCTGACAGGGATTCGAGCCAAGGACTCCGCCACTGAAAGTTGGCGTTGCAACCAACTTAACCTTTAAGGCTCAGCATTTGAATAATTGTGTATAACTTACGTGTGACCATGAATTCTATTATGATGATCGGCGAAAAGGCCTTTATATATGTATGTAAAAGGATCAGTGCCATTAGCTGTCACCGCTCGTAAATGGTGGCCAAGTTTCATGATATTGCTTTCCTGTATATTTTATCTTTGGTTTAGGGATTGCTTGGGAATAGTATTCTCTTATCCTATGTTACTTCCGTTTTCTCTCATTATTCTACAATAATGGATTTAGTGANTGGAATATGTGACATCAGTATGGTAGCCAAATAAAAATTGATAAACTTCTTCCTATCCATAATCATGTACATAACCGTGGGTCCGACAGCACAATGTCACATACAGATCTAGTGATAATAGCATGAATAATTTTTTGCTGGAATATCGCACAACAGTTTAATGTTTCATGCTGCTGTAACTCCCAAGATGGCGAACTAGGCTGTTAGCAGCAGTATTATATCTATATTCTTGTTTGATGCTCTAACCACTTCTATTTTCGTTTGAGTCTGTGAGACGGTTTCAGAGACTTGAATACGGCCCTAATATATTCATATGACGGCCATTTTGAATATAAGTTTCTGATGTATCATAATGTTGCAGACTTNTGAATACGGCCCTAATATATTCATATGACGGCCATTTTGAATATAAGTTTCTGATGTATCATAATGTTGCAGACTTTACGTGTGTTTTATTGCACTACTTCCAAAATGAATTTGACGACAATCGTGAGTACATTTGCTGAAATATATCGTGTGACCTTAACAATTATGTTGGCACTATCTCTGAAAATCACGATCATGAAAAGTTTATCAATAAGTCTAAGCATTACTCTTACATCAAATTCTATTTAAATAGGTTGATTGGTTCCTGAAATAACACATGCCATCCTTAACCTATAGCTGTTGCCATGAAAATGATTATAATCTATAGCTGAAAATAGTAGATGTCAGAGTAGTTANCCATCCTTAACCTATAGCTGTTGCCATGAAAATGATTATAATCTATAGCTGAAAATAGTAGATGTCAGAGTAGTTAATTAAACATCTATAGTGTATAGATTTCGTTCTAAATATATGATAATAACTAGGTCTACTTAATGGATAATAAGGAAAATGTCATTATTAAGATAGAACGTCTATGATAAATAAAATGTTTATATTTCTGTTCAGTTGTGCTCTGATGTGGCTGGATTGGAATTTCTAAGAAAAGCTAACTGCGAACAGACTTACAAAACTTTCATTACAATTCATAAAATAAATTTTTNGGATTGGAATTTCTAAGAAAAGCTAACTGCGAACAGACTTACAAAACTTTCATTACAATTCATAAAATAAATTTTTGTAATTTATATTTACGTGTTTATGATAACTGGGTAGTGAGAAAAAAGTATAAAAACTGCTAGGGGGCACCCGGAGTTGAACCAGGGACCTGTCGATCTGCGGTCGAATGCTCTGCCACTGAGCTATGCCCCCAACTGGCAAATGCACGGCAAATGTTTGAGATATACTTTATCTTATCGTCTTCCAGAGGTTGTTAGTAAGTGGTGTTTATGATTCCAAGGACGAACTACACAAAATACGAAAGCGTCTTTCTACTGAACCTTTAACTCAATACCTATGGTTATAGGCCTGCATTTGATGTGTTCAAAGAAGCACAACAATTATAACCAGGGAAGGTGTCAGAGCATATTGTTTTCTAGAGACGTGACGAGATGTCATCTATATCTGATAACTTTTCATAAGCGTGAAATATAAATAATCAATACGTAACTAACAGCATTTTGAGTGCTTTTTGAACTTCAGTGATTGGATACTGTTGTTCTATCTCCCATATTAACATTGTTTATGAAGCAAAGCTACTTTTGATAGCTAGAATTAACAACTTAAACAATATCTTAAACTTCGAACGTAAACCTGAAATGCTATATAGCATAAGACTTCTCACTCACAGAACGTTTGCTAAACGCTCTCAACGTAATTCATTTTCATTTATTTTGTTCGGAAGATAATCTGTTTATAAATTTACCTACTCGTGAGTAATCATTTACACCAATTCGTGAATGTTTCGTGAACGAAACAGTAGTTTAATTTACTTCGATCTGTGACGTCGCGAAATGCTCCATTCGTTTCCGATGTTTTTGTTACGCTTTTTGTAATTCGACTAAGTTAAGATGATCACCGAAGCTAACAGAACAGCTACTTGCCTTAATAGGGTAGTACCCACTCCATCTTTCGAATTTCCATACAAATCTTCGTAAATAAAATGTATGGCCAGAAATAAAAAAAAAAGCTATACATGACATAGAGGACTACTTAACGAATTTTTGGAAATTTGTAGGGTTTCAATTATACCTGTATTTTCCCATGTGGGAGTGGTATGATTAAATAATCAGGTAATGTTTGATTAAGGTTACAGATGCGAAACTAATCATGTAAGAAATATAAGTGAAATTTTGAAATAACTGTTAAAATGTTTGCTATGCCTTCACTAGCTTGGCTTTTGAATATTGACTCCGGAAATTAAGTTATGGAGGAAAATACGTAAATCCAAGATGGCAAGGGTATTTCCCCCCGATACTTCAATTTCATCTCCATTCACTGACACGGCCAATATTTCGCATTGCGCTTACCTTGCTTGCCAGTTCACGGTAATCTGAGCACTTTTGAAACCTCTGCTTTAGATATACTTTTATGCACGTTGATTAACGTTGCAATGGGCGTAGCCACTTAATTCATACATCAGTCAGTTAAAACTGTGAAATAATTAGAAAAGGAAATATTTTAGACATTTGCTCACTCTTACACTTATATGCATTAAAAACATAAAGTAAATAAATGTAATTTCATTATTGGCTCATGTTTACGTAATACTTTTAATTCAACGTTAAAACACGGAACTACTTTCCGTCTGTCGTTCCCAACTTTACTGTGTGCATGCCAGTCGGCGTGCGTGTTAAAATCTATGCTGGTAGGGACAGTGATATTTTTCAAAGGTTGATTTCCGAAGTGCTTAGTTAACAGTGGAAAACCTATTACAGAAATACCCGGTGATGGCTAAGTATTTAAGAAACCAATGAGAGATATATGACCCAGTTTTAAGGGCTACATCACAGGCTTAACGAGGGTCTGTAGAACAAGGTCGCGTTTTATGTGTTTCCGTCCGGATGGGTACTGGAGTTACTTTTGGTCTTCCCAGTGATTTTATATGGGTAATAAAGGACATCACTGCCAAATTTGGTCCAGATTCGTACTGTGTATAACTGAGTTACACGGTCCCGTTGTAGGGTTTTCGGAGCGTTCTGGTTCCTCGGAGGATTTGTTGGTGAGGGGGAATTTTGGCCTGCATGGTNTAACTTTTCATAAGCGTGAAATATAAATAATCAATACGTAACTAACAGCATTTTGAGTGCTTTTTGAACTTCAGTAATTGGATACTGTTGTTCTATCTCCCATATTAACATTGTTTATGAAGCAAAGCTACTTTTGATAGCTAGAATTAACAACTTAAACAATATCTTAAACTTCGAACGTAAACCTGAAATGCTATATAGCATAAGACTTCTCACTCACAGAACGTTTGCTAAACGCTCTCAACGTCATTCATTTTCATTTATTTTGTTCGGAATATAATCTGTTTATAAATTTACCTACTCGTGAGTAATCATTTACACCAATTCGTGAATGTTTCGTGAACGAAACAGTNATAATCTGTTTATAAATTTACCTACTCGTGAGTAATCATTTACACCAATTCGTGAATGTTTCGTGAACGAAACAGTAGTTTAATTTACTTCGATCTGTGACGTCGCGAAATGCTCCATTCGTTTCCGATGTTTTTGTTACGCTTTTTGTAATTCGACTAAGTTAAGATGATCACCGAAGCTAACAGAACAGCTACTTGCCTTAATAGGGTAGTACCCACTCCATCTTTCGAATTTCCATACAAATCTTCGTAAATAAAATGTATGGCCAGAAATAAAAAAAAAAGCTATACATGACATAGAGGACTACTTAACGAATTTTTGGAAATTTGTAGGGTTTCAATTATACCTGTATTTTCCCATGTGGNTGACATAGAGGACTACTTAACGAATTTTTGGAAATTTGTAGGGTTTCAATTATACCTGTATTTTCCCATGTGGGAGTGAAATGATTAAATAATCAGGTAATGTTTGATTAAGGTTACAGATGCGAAACTAATCATGTAAGAAATATAAGTGAAATTTGGAAATAACTGTTAAAATGTTTGCTATGCCTTCACTAGCTTGGCTTTTGAATATTGACTCCGGAAATTAAGTTATGGAGGAAAATACGTAAATCCAAGATGGCAAGGGTATTTCCCCCCGATACTTCAATTTCATCTCCATTCACTGACACGGCCAATATTTCGCATTGANCAAGATGGCAAGGGTATTTCCCCCCGATACTTCAATTTCATCTCCATTCACTGACACGGCCAATATTTCGCATTGAGCTTATCTTGCTTGCCAGTTCACGGTAAACTGAGCACTTTTGAAACCTCTGCTTTAGATATACTTTTATGCACGTTGATTAACGTTGCAATGGGCGTAGCCACTTAATTCATACATCAGTCAGTTAAAACTGTGAAATAATTAGAAAAGGAAATATTTTAGACATTTGCTCACTCTTACACTTATATGCATTAAAAACATAAAGTAAAGAAATGTAATTTCATTATTGGCTCATGTTTACGTAATACTTTTAATTCAACGTTAAAACACGGAACTACTTTCCGTCTGTCGTTCCCAACTTTACTGTGTGCATGCCAGTCGGCGTGCGTGTTCAAATCTATGCTGGTAGGAACAGTGATATTTTTCAAAAGTTGATTTCCGAAGTGCTTAGTTAACAGTGGAAAACCTATTACAGAAATACCCGGTGATGGCTAAGTATTTAAGAAACCAATGAGAGATATATGACCCAGTTTTAAGGGCTACATCACAGGCTTAACGAGGGTCTGGAGAACAAGGTCGCGTTTTATGTGTTTCCGTCCGGATGGGTACTGGAGTTACTTTTGGTCTTCACAGTGATTTTATATGGGCAATAAAGGACATCACTGCCAAATTTGGTCCAGATTCGTACTGTGTATAACTGAGTTACACGATCCCGTTGTAGGGTTTTCGGAGCGTTCTGGTTCCTCGGAGGATTTGTTGGTGAGGGGGAATTTTGGCCTGCATGGTATTTTATGTTGGGTACTTAAGAGCATCCCTGTCAAATTTGGTCCACATTCGTCAAACGGTTTAGAATTGTTTGGAGAAGGAACAAACAAGTATGCATACATACATAAAACATACAAAACATAGCAAAACATACAGGTCCGATCGCCCATCGCTACCAATTAATGTAAGTCAGCACATTCTTGGTATCTCGGAAAACTACGAAGACAGAATCAAATATTCAATTTAACTCTAAGACGTGTCTTTGCAATGTAAATCTCATGTGAGCAAAAAGGAACTAAATAATTAAAAATAATGCGTCTATATTGAACCACGTATCAAGAACGGCAATGCGCGCATGAGTGAGAGGCCTTATTCGACGAGCTTAATAGATCACAATATTACACAAAGCAAAGGAAGTACGCAAATCCAAATTACGACTGTTTTACAGTTAATCGCACAATTTTCTGATCCCCACTTCGATTCTATTTTCTGTATATTACATTCCCTTCCCTAGCATCATGTCTATATTAAAATTGCCAAGAACCATGGTTGTTAGTTTTTCATGCACTTGGATTACGTAGTTGCAAAATATTGTACGTCAATTCTTACTGTAGCGTATGTACAACAAAAATAAAAATATTTCAGTTGTAATTTATTTCTAATAGCAATCTATTTGGAATTGGACTACAATGTAAAAAAAAAATATTTTGTATTATTCGCTTCTCACATTACTACAGTTATGTCCACAGCTTAAGCATTATTGAGAAGTGCAGTAATATTATTTTCAATAAATTTCAGAATTGCACAAAACCATTGTTACAAATACATTATAATAAATTTGGCTGGCTACATGGGATAAGACATTCTAACGCATGTATCAAACTTATTGTAAAAATCTAGACCTAGCAGATCGATTTTTCAGCTACATTTGTGCCGGTTTTCCACGCATACTGGTGCCAGTTCTGTGCGTAGAACCCTGGAGATATTTTTGAGTGCTTCTTCCGGTGATTACATTAATATTCTAATTTTTTTTTTCAGTGTGTAATATCTAACGATTTTCTAATCCCAGTAACAGGGTTGGTTGTATCCTGAACGTATTGACAACGCAAAGTTAACGCGTCGAACTCCATTGTAACTTGAGTGCGAACCAGCCCGTAAGATCGGTTCACCAACTGAGAAGGCGTCGTTGCCCCAGTATTCCTGCTCAGTACGAGAGGAACCGCAGGTACGGGCCGCTGGTTCATGCACTCGGTCGAAAGACCGTAGCATTACGCTTTCACGCCTCTAAGGCAGTATCCCCTCTGAGAGGAAACGATAACTATGAGTCACTTAAGCCGAAAGGCTCTATAATGATCACACTAGGCGGTCGGTCTGGACACCGGTCGCCGCCAGAGCCCTTGTGAACCGCTGTACGGAGGCCACGGTATTTCGCCCACATCTACACGTCGATGATGCTTCCTACACGATATGTATAGAATGACCATGAACCGAGTCGTAAATAATATCTATAGGCTAATAACGTTTATTTAAACACTTTTAAAATCAACCTTTGGAACAACTTCTTGCTCGTAATTGCATATATTTTAATGTCCACAATGAGTGACTTGTTCCCAGTTAAGTTGGCAGCTATACATAATTATTTCCATGTCATAGCGTTGTTGTGTTGAAAGTGTTTGGTTTCAAATTCTGCGCATTGAATTTATTAAATATTCTTTCCACTTGTTTAATGCACATAAGAGTAAGAATTGGTATGTTAGTATAATTTTTACGTTTCTGGATATTTCGCTGTTACTGTATTGTTGGCGCGAGAGTAAAGTGACGGTGCTCATTTTATTATTCACTGAATTAAAAAATTAACTGTCTGTACTTTCAATTGTATACATACACTTTCGTTAATGCGCGTTTTTCATTGTGAACCAAGCTTCGCGGCTGTAGTCTATTCACTATTACTTCACACTATTTGAAACAAACCTTTGAAAAACCACCCGTTGTAGGAAATGTGTGGTTGTTTCTTAAATATGTAATTTATCACAAGCGTTTCATACTTGTTTTAACGTAAACGTGCCTTATTTTTCGTTAAATTGAAATTTTATTTATATTATGTCTATAAATTATGATGTTTCATTCATAATTAATACGGATAAAAGCAAATAGAAAATAGAAGTCTTGGTAATGCCTGGTAAGAAATAGTTCTTATGAAGAATATTCTTGTGCTGAGTGCGCACGAATGCAGTGCGTAGTCCCTTTGGTGTAATTTTCTTGACTCGGTTAAGCTATGAAGGAATTTTATGGAAGTAGAACTTTAGCAGGGCTAAAGAAAAGTTGGAAGTGGCCAATCGTGAATGGACTAAACGTTCTTTGTTTTGTGTCCTCGATGATCTGTGTTTTTTTGTGTGTAGAGGTAGAAGGGCATTCGAATAGTTGCGAAAGAGAATACCGCTCTGTTGCGTGCGAGCGTGCTGTTAGGTTTGTGTTCAGGTGCGTGTGCACGACGCCTCGTGTGAGTCAGGGGAGTTGTAATTACCTGCACGCAGCTCGGGAGGGTGTCAAGTTTGTTCGAAAAGCCAGTAATTTTCCCCATGATGCTAGTTTTCCTATTTACAGTCGCGGCTGTTTGTATTTGTCGACCAATTCCGACTGAAAAACCGAACATGTTATGCGTTTGTCACCCACAAATAACTTATTTCTTCGAAATCAGCAGGTCGATAACAGCACAGTTTGTGGCGACTGAAACGTGGCTACACACATACACAAACGAAGGTTGTCTCTTAGTGCTGTTCGTGTGCCAAAAGTATTTTCTAGGTTTTGTTGACGAAATTTTGCATTTTCTGAACATGATACACACAGTTATTAAATTAAACCACAAAACAATGGTAAAATATTTTATGCCCCTGTTTGCGGTAATCAAGAAAATTTTAGCTCCAAACCTTGCTTAAAACAAAAATTTTTAAACGTTAATAAAAAACACTTTTTGACTTAGCTGAAATATTTTATTGATTCATAAAAATGCTACGAAGCTGTTTATTTTAGGTGCAACATTTTTTCGCTTACGATCAGAAATGAACTTATCGCGTTTTTACATTTGAAGTTTAGCGTAAAATTTGAAGTGAATCTATAAACGAATCTCATTATGAATTTCCAAGAAATTATTTTATGATATTCTAGTGAGGTTAGAAAATATTTTAAGCTCGGCTTGAATAAAAATTTAAAATTTGTTTGACGTTAAATGCAAAATCAAAATTCTCGTAATTCAATAAATTTTAATTTTGCATCTCCTGCGTGCTTTAATTTTTGCTGGACAGAATCCCAGAAATGTGTTACATACTGTAAAAACAAAAATTGCTTTAATTAGAATTGAAATATACCTTAAATATTGCGCTCACTGAGAATAGCAAGAGGAATAGTGGAAATAAATAGATGCTGTGACCCTGCCACATCGAACAACGAGTACCTGTTACGAGAAGTACGTTTAGCCATTTTCTGTCTACGTGAAACTACGTGGGGGCCGCTGGCGATGTTGGGGGCGTTAACGTTACCTGGGTGGGTGTGGCGCACTGTTCAACCGCTGCGGCTAGAACGAACGCTGCCAACATTCTGGGCAGCAGCCGCCTTGCTCCCTTCGGCTTCGGTTCGCTCTCCATTTCCTCCCCCAATCATCAAGACCTTCTAGGAGCGTTCTTCCCAAACGTGACGTCACCGAGAAAGGCCTTCCACATTTCTTGGGTATTTTAAAACCTTCTAGAGAACGACACGAAATAAATAAAAAGAGATTCTTCCGGGTTTGAGGCAGAGAATCAGAAAGGGACTCAGATAGGCTCGGAACTAGGTTCCTTCGTAAGGGGTACGAGGAGGGTTCTGTCTATAATGTTGTAAGAAAAAAATTTTTACTTACAACATTATGGACATTTCAATATTTTTTTCATTTGACTGAAGACGTATATAAAAAGAAATCAAAATTTATGTTTTCCCCAAAATATAGAATGAAATATATTTATCTATGTTTGCAGCTTTCACGAACCCTATCTCTTTATTGTCATTTTGACACCATTTGGTGGGGGGAGGGGGAATTTATTGCTTTTGGGAAATTTTTAAACTCAAGGAAAGAGATACAGAGTACTGTTTCCACGTCTCAGCATGCTACTGGCACATTGTGAATAATAGTTGTGTAAATTCATCAAAACATAAATTTAGTTTTTGTTTATTTTTTATTATGACCTGCATCCCCCAAAGCACCTTGTACACGCCGGTCTGGCGATTTGTAACACTGGTGTCAGAATTGAGATGGAGGCATTCAACTTTAAATTAAGTTAGGCAACAAGTTATAAATTAGTGATATTAAAACAGATTAATTCATTGTAATAGCTGTAGGCCGAAACATTAAGACTGTTTTCTAAAACCGTCGGAGTGAATGTTAACTTGAAAAATGTTTGCATAACTGTTAGCACTGCCAGCATTATTTGAAGGTCTAAGATGCCAAGTGAACGCAGGTGCAAATAGCTTGAACGAAGCTGTAAATACCCAAGTTAGTAGTGCGAAATAAAGTGAAAATAAACTTGTAAATACAAAAATTAGTAATGAAAATAGCTGCATAACAAATGCGAGTGAATTAGTATAATGGAAAATTAGACCTTTAAATGAAAATTTCGAGAAAAAGTATATAATTTAGATAAATAGATAGGACTAAGCGAGTTAGTAATACAAGAATTGACTGCTTGGACAAGAATATTTACAGGAATAGAGCTGACTTTTCTGCATGCTGTCAGTCATGAATGTTAGATCTGGCTTGATCGATAAAGAGCTATCTGTTTTCAGCTGGAACTGACCGCGCATGCGCACCTGCCAGCGCGAGGTAGGTATGGCTCTGTGATCGCGTGCTCGGGGAAGAGAGTGTGGGAACACTCCAAGATATCCTCTTTGGTTTTTTATTTGTACATTTGCTAAACTGTGCTGGTACTCAATCGATACGGCCTGTATCGTGGAGTTTAGGCTTGTTGCAAGACGTTTTTTTCCAGGCTAGCTTAGAATTATACATTTTTTTCCATAAATTCCCTCCCGGTCCTGCGGTGTCGAGCAGTCCTTTGCATATTTCACAAGACCGGCCAGTCGAGACGTCCTGCATCGTTGCGTTTTCTCTGCCTCTTGATTCTGCTAGTTATCCCTTTCTGGCTTTCCCTTCTTTCACATCATCGTCATCATCTCAGTCGTCGGTTTCTTCTTCTTCTTCCACACCACCAATGACTATCGCACCTATGACGCGACCACCTGCACTACAGTGTGGTTTCTGTGATCGACTGTTTACCGATCTCGCTGTAGGACCATTGTCGTCACCTGTACCGGCGAGTGTAACGCCTATGGATTTGTGGAGGCGGAGAGGGCGTTTCGGGGTGTCATAAAGACGTACATCGCCAAGTATACCTCGAATCGGGCCGTAGATATTTGTGGCTGCCTTGAGGGGATGAAGGAGAATATCATCGGCCAACTGGAGCAGGAGATCGATGACCAGGGGGCGGTAAATTTCAATATATTTCTAGAGTGCACACGAGGCAAACCGAAGCCGCACGACGACGAGACAGACCATCGTGCCTTCAAGATGAAGAATGTGTCTCTCTTCAATATAGGTGACATTGAAGATGCTGGGTCAGCTGCAATTGTCAAGATATGTCAGGAGGACGAGTACATGGGCAAGGGAAGTGGCTGGACCCTCACCTCCATGAAAAGGCATCAGCTGTGTGTCAGCAAGATCTACCTGCTGACAGCTTCCTCCTACGTCGCACTGCCTGTGCAAATCGAAGCCAAGAAGGCAGATATTAACCCACAAAACCGGTTCCAGCAGTGCTTTAAATGGGCGGTCCTGGCATAATATGTAGAGGTTGAGAATCCTGTGCACATCACAAAAGAATATTTCGAAATGAAGACGTGTTTCAACTTTAGTGGGCTAGAGTTGCCCACCCCTCTGCACCAAATATCGATGATCGATAGGACTAATCCTGGGGTCAGTGTAAACATCTATGCACTCGACGAAAATAANTCGATGATCGATAGGACTAATCCTGGGGTCAGTGTAAACATCTATGCACTCGACGAAAATAAGAAGGTGGTCCCAATACGGGTGTCGAAGGAAGAACTGGCCCAGCACTTCGACCTACTACTNCTCGACGAAAATAAGAAGGTGGTCCCAATACGGGTGTCGAAGGAAGAACTGGCCCAGCACTTCGACCTACTACTTATGGCAACGGAGAACAATAATTCGCATTACTGTTACATAGGTTATCTCTCCCACCTGGTATGCTCCCAGGTGACTGGCTATGAACAAACAACCCATATCTGAAAATGCTGCTTCTAGATATCTGATGACCAACCACGGGTGATGCGGCTGACCATTGCTGAGATGCTGGATGAGCACAGGAGGTACTGTAATGAACATGCACAACCCTTTACCGCTATGCCGCAGCTGGAGAAGAATGGACAGCCTCCTGTGCTCATGTTTTAGAATTACCACAAAAGTGATAAGGTACCCATAGTCATGTTCGCAGAATTTAAGGCAATGCTAGTGCCGGTCCGGACATGCCAGCCAAACCCAGGGACATACTACACTTGTGGGTACCAGAAGCAAAAGCCCTACAGCTATGGCATCTACATCAAGATGGATAACGACGTAATATCAGACTCCAAGACGACCAGCCTCCCAGCGGGCATGAAATACTACACCGGAGAAGACGCGTCAAAACGGTTC
Organism: Clitarchus hookeri; assembly: GCA_002778355.1. Lineage (NCBI taxonomy): Eukaryota > Metazoa > Arthropoda > Insecta > Phasmatodea > Phasmatidae > Clitarchus > Clitarchus hookeri. Next base: position 28,637 of record NQII01008825.1, read on the forward strand.
ATAGAAGAAGTTGTGAAGATTGGCAATCTTGTATCAGTGTATATAGCCAGTCCGAGGCTATGCGGATGCTGACTTCTGGCGAATGGACTTGCTATGCTCCAACTGCCTACTGCTGCTACTGTTCCAGCCCCTTCACTCATAATAACCGCAAGGTCCACGATCATGACCATTTCACCAGCAAATTTATCAGGGCGGCATCCAATAACTGCAACAGGCTTCACCCCCACCCCCAGATACTGCAAATCCTCTTCCATAACTTGATATACAATTCCAATTTCATTATTAAGCAGCTTGGCTATGTTACACAGGACATATTTATTATCCCGTACACAGAAGAAAAGATTATTACCTTCAGAAAAAGTTTGGGTGACAAATTCACGATTCCGTTTATAGAAACGTTTAGATTCATGTCTGACAGCCTCGCAACACTTGCCCAGAACCTACCATCGAGTGGCTTCAAGGCAACGATGGTAACATTTTTCAACGACGAACAGCTCGAGTTGATGACTCGCAAAGGAGTATTCCCCTACGATTATGTTGACTAGTGGGGGAAGCTCGACGAGCCACATCTACCGCCCGTTGATGCTTTTCACAACCATCTCACATGATACGATATCAGCACAGAAGATTATCATAATCCTCAAACGGTTTGGACGACATTCAGATGTCGCATGTTAAGCCAATACTCCTAGCTAGATCTGAAGATGGACGTCTTGATTCTGTGCAACATCTTCGAAAATTTCTGGGGGCTATGTCTGACCACATACGGTCTTGATTATGTCCGATATTTGAGTGCCCCCAGATTCTCATTCGTGGCAATATTGTGCAAGTCACAGGTGGAGTTGGACCTACCTATCAACTATGTTGTCCACCTGTTTATCGAGGCTTGTATTCGGGGAGGAGTGGCCCAGGGCATCAAGCATTACATGGTGGCGAACAACAAGAGCAGTCCTGCCCCATACAATGCCAGTATGCCATCTACCTACCTTCAGTATGCCGTCTACCTACCTTCAGTATGAAGATGCCAATAATTATTAGGGATGGGCAATGTCCCTGCTGGTTGTTTCGCATGGACCAGTATGGATATCAACGTCATGTCCATGCCGAACGATGGAGATGTTGGCTACATACTGGAGGTGGATGTAGAGTAAGTACCCTACCACACTCCATGAGGAACATATAGATCTACCATTCCTGCTGGTGAACGAGTGTCCCCTGGGGTCTAAACAGACTAAACTCATGACCACCCTTGAGACGAAGCATAACTACATCGTTCATTATGCCAACCTCAAGCAGGCATTCGGTAATGGGTTGAGGCTGAAGGTAATACATTGCATCCTTCGATTCAACCGGAAAGCGTTGCTAAAGCCATATATCTAACTGAACATGACGAAACACTAGGCAGCCACAAACGCCTCCGAGAAGGACTTCTACAAGCTTATCAATAATGCTACGTATGGCGTAAATGCCAGTATATGGAACTTGTTTGCAGTAAAACTCGAGCGAAGAAACTCATTGCGAAACCAGCCTTCAAATGTAGAACAGTATATTATGAAATGCTATCGCTGGTGAAGTTAGATCACGAGAATATTCTTTTTGATAAGCCCATATAAACTGGCTTGGCCGTACTTCACCTGTCGAAGACTCTCATGTACCGCTTCCACTACGATGTGATGAGAGCACAGTATGGCACTAACGTCAATCTTATATTCACACACACACACAGTCTCCTTTATAACGGAAATTGCCTGCCCCGACTTCTACAGCGACCTTGTCTCATACCCAGCACTTAAGGCAGAGTTCGACACCAGTGCCTACCCTGTCACTCATCCCTGCTAATCGCCCACCAACGCAAGGGTGATTGATCAATTCAAGGATGAGTGCGGAGTCAATGATATGATTGAGTTTGTCAGGCTGAGGGTGAAGCTGTACACATATCGATGCAAAGATAAGGTAGTGAAGCGAGCGAAAGGGATACAGAAGAGCGTTGTATGGAATAACATCACCGTATATGATTATAAACACATCCTAATGTCCCAAAAATTAATGAGAGTACAGGTCAACAGCATTAGGTCGCACCATCATGATGTATATACAGAATGTACCAACAAACTAGCTCTTTTGTGGATGGACGACAAATGCAAGATCCTGAACGATGCTATTCATACTGCCCGCTATGTCTACTATGAATAATAATGTTCATACCTCTGGGGCGGGCATGTGTCTGTCTCCGGGAGAATGAATGGGGTCGGGATGCAAGGTAGGAGGCAGTTCATCGCCCCAGGGTTTGTCGAAGCTGAAGCGCTTCCATTCCCCTCTGCCACAACGATTGTCATGCATGTTTTTTTCAGCAGCATACGATAGCATGTGCAAGAGTCATATTCGCTGACTGTTAGCACATCGAGCAATAGGTATCCTTATATTGCCAGGTGTGTTACCGGTATGTTCTGTAGTTTATGTACTGCAGTATACTGGAGCACNGCAATAGGTATCCTTATATTGCCAGGTGTGTTACCGGTATGTTCTGTAGTTTATGTACTGCAGTATACTGGAGCAAATGAAAGAGCCATATTCTACTTGTCAGGGATGCTGGCTGGTTGTATAATGTAGCCCATGCAAGAGGTATCCTTATCTTGTCAGGCATGTTACCATTATGTACTGTAGCATAGTTTTGGTGAATGGTGACATGCTGTAGCTCGTGCAAGAAATATTGTTATCTTGTCAAGTGTGTTAGCGATATGTGTGCACTATTTCACATTCTTCAATCGTTCATGAATGTACTAACGGAAGGGTTGCGAATGTGAAATGGTATTCCTAGCACTGTAGTAACTAGTGATAGTATCGTACTTGCTTTTATTCACTTATTGTGCTCTCCCCCCCACCCCATGACTATTTTTCTCTTCCTTTATCTCTTCTGTACTCTTCCCCTTTGCTGTGGCCTGTCTGTGCGTTTCTTTGTCCGCTTTGTTTTTTGGGTGGTTGTCTTTCCATTACTGCATTGTAAGGCGCCCGTACACTATGTTTGCGATGCCACTGCCATTCCCTTATACTCGCACATCGAGTGTGTGTGTCTTAGGAAACACCGGTCGCATTTTTGCTAGCATAGTGTATTGCCCCGGTCCCAAGCCCGGGAGCCGTCCGCATGGTCATGCCATGTGGATGGTAAGTGCGAGGGCAACACTGCGTGGGCGAAGCGACTGTGCTGTTGCATGTGACTGATTAATCTACTTATACTTGTTGTTACAGAACGAAATTGTTTCCCGCAAGCTCTAGCCACTTATCCCGGCCTTGCGCGCGTGCAGTGTATATACTTAGGTACTGCTGCTGTGATGGGGTGTGTGGGGTATAAGAAAAAATACGCATGCAGTCATGAAATGAGGCTGGAATTCTGGCAGGGACGAGAGGACGTGCATGGAGTGTGCCTGGTGCCCTGGTGGGGACTTGGGGTGTGCATTTGACTGCATGGAATGCAAGAGTATGATGTAGGGAGTAATAGTAGAAAGTGAAGTAGAGGCCGTAATCATCGTCGATGTTCGGGAATGCGAGAGCGCGAAGTAGGGGCAACTGGTAGTAGGGAATCAAGAGCATGATGTAGGGAGGAAGGAACGCAAGACCATGAATAAACAATAACTGGTAGGAAGGAATGGGATAATAACCAAATTAGGAGCACACAGAGAAAACTACAGGAATGTAAGAGCATGAAGTAAGGATGTCTGGGTGGAATGCAGGAGCATGAAGTAACGAAATATGGCAGGAAGGCTTGACCAAATAATCGAAATCGGGAGGAGTTGGCGCGAACACCTCACATGGAATGCAAGAGCATGAAGTAGGAACAGGTAGGAAGGAATGTGAGAGCATGAAGTAGGGTGGGAGGAATGCAAGAGCATGAAGTAAAGACATCTGGTAGGGGGAATGGGGAAATAACCGAATTCAGGAGCACTCGGAGAAAACAACAGAAATGCAAGAGCATCAAGTAGGGACCAGTATGGCCACTACTGGCCAGGAATGACTNAGCACTCGGAGAAAACAACAGAAATGCAAGAGCATCAAGTAGGGACCAGTATGGCCACTACTGGCCAGGAATGACTAAACATTAAGGAAATGACAGAGCAGGAGGTTGACTCGTGACATTATACAAGATGGCCGCCACTTGTCCTCTTGTCCTGTGCCAGGCGCAAGGTGATGCAGAACCTTCTATTTCTAACTACACACTCGTCGTCTGGGTTGGCTTGGTGAACAGCTGGCACAATGTTTTGCTGCGACATGGTACTGGAATTACGTCACCATCCCGTTAAAGAAGAATGGCCCCACAACTCATCTGGCAGGCAGAATATCAACTATAAACTGCATGCTTTAGTGCAATGTGGAGATTTTTCATCGGCGCAGCTCACGCAATTGTGTTCCATTGAATTTAAGGGTTGTCTTATCGGACCAAACAGTCACGACAGGTTTCCACACACTGTTAGAAATGTCTGTAGATTTACTTAAACTTTTACTGAGATGTAGAGTTAATTTACGGAAAGGTACTCCGTAATGACAAATAACGGAAATGATCCCCGTAGATATAAAATGTGTAAGCTCCTCGTATTCTTACGGCTTCGATTTTGAGACACGAACAATACAGATGATACCTGAAGTGTATAAAATTACATCTTCACAATACTACTTCCTGTAAAATAGTAGTAGGTGAGTGGTGAACCACTCTAGGAGAGCCAATTCGTTTATTCTGGTTGAAATTCCACTACAGGACAAAACCTTCTGTATACTCAGTGAAAAACGCACATATCGAAAATAAAACAATTTTTTCGTAACCTTGTTTTATAAACAGCAATATAGCAAGCGCTCAAAACGACTTGAAACTAAGGCACGTGGGTTCGTCACTTTCATGTAAAACCCATATTTACAAACTAATTCGTGTAAAGGTGTGGTAGGTGAGTAACTCAATGTATTAATTATTAATTTCTCGATTCGTGTTCAAATCCCACTACACGGCAAAATATATAAACTTTTTTTTTATTTCTCTGTTTTACGCAGTGAAGTACATTACGAAAATAAAACCAAATTGCAAACACTATAACATGACTAAAAACTAAGAGATATAAGTATCATTCCGCATAAATCCCGCATTTACAGCATTATTTCTCGTAAAAGCGAGGTAGGCAGCGATGTCACAACGCTTCATCATGCAGTATGGACAAACGATCGTATTCTCCCTCCACGTTCCTTACAGGAACTTCAATGCGTGCAGCAAACTATCAGTCAATTACCGGACGGCGTAAGTGTCAGTACGAGTCTATTGTACAAACATAATCGAAGAACGGTGAATGTAGTTCCGAGGGTGCAGCTCAAATGGACCAATTTGCACTGGGAAACAATATGGAAACATTTAGCAGATGTAGAAATACCAACGGCCCTCCGCGCGTTTTCATGTTCCTTTATCAGGGACTAACACCCACTAAGTTTATATGTAAACGTATTTTCCTAGACGCTGATGATCGATGTGTATTATGTGACACACGTTATACAGCTCTTCATTGGGTTACCATTTGTATATATTCCCGTCGATGACCTACGTGAGGAGACACTCTGCTTTCTTAATTTGGCAGCGTTCCCTGCCGTTAAACGGAGTGCTGTGGTCCGGCTACTCATCAACTTGATTGACTTTACTATCAATACGCCGACCCCCTTCCACTTACGTGAATTTGTTGACAAACTGCGTAGGGCGAGATAAATGATGGTGAAATATAAATCACCTGTCAAAAAATTTGGGGATTGTTTGTTTTTCTTTTAAAGTGTTTCCCTGAGTGTGCGTATGTCGTAACTAATTAATTTGTAATAAGTATGTAACCAGAGTAAGGATATGCTCACTTGAGCCTCTGTCCACTATTGTACTTCATGTATCATTTAGTCAATACACGTGTCAATAAAAAAAAAATTGGTTAAAGTGTTGGACCGTAAAACAATTTTTTTAAATTCAAATCCCGCCACCGCGCATTTTTTTTAATGTAATTTTTATACGCGGTGAATCACCCACACAAGGAAAGCAAAAATTTTTGTGTTACCCAGTTCTTTAAGAGAAGATTAAATAAACAATATTACAAATTTGTGAACACATTCCGTGAATTTACGGAGATTTATGTAAATTTACGGAGAGAGCGTTAGTGGAAAAACGTAGAGACCGTAATTTAACGCAGATGAATGGATAATTTGTAGGCGGTATTTTCCGTAATTTTATGGGCATTTTTCTAACAGTGCGTGTTCACAACCCACTCGCAAAATTCGACATGCCTATCGGGTTAGACTTCACTCAAAACAAGAAGCACTTTACTTGCTTTAAAATGCCGCGGACACTTTATTTACTGACATCTAACGCACAGCTTGCCGTACAAACTTCGAATTCCCGGGAAAACGTGTAAAAGTGTGCAACACAGCCACCACACTTACTTTGTCAGCTGTCGTTCTCTTCCTACCGCACCACATTTTCTTCACATCACACACAGTCCCATCCCTAAAGAAAATGTCACGTAATCGTGTAATTGTAACATGCGAGGATGGTTCAGTATCGAATTCTGCCCTCCATCGTCCCTGAACTTCGGCCATGTTCTCATATTTAATCACACTTTAAACTCTACTTACGTTAAACGGTAGAAAACATTGTCACCTCCTCCATTTCCTCTAAAATTGTAGTGCTGCTTCACGTGGCTGCAAACGTAACTGTCAACAGCTGAATGGCTACACGCGATCGCACACACCCAACATTGTCCCTATAGCGTCAAATACCTGCAGTCTGTTAGACTGTCTACAATAGTTTTTCTTACAAATCATCGTTACAAAAACTTGTGGCAAGCCATAAAAACCATTCCAAGCTAGACATGACTTAGAAAAAAACTACTTGACGATTTTTTTTTAATTTGTACGGTTTCAATTATACTTGTATTTTTCCATGTGGGATTGACATTACTAAATAATTAGGTAATATTTTATTACGGTTAAAGATGTGAAACTAATCAGGTAAAAAATTAGTATGATTTAGAAATAACTCTTATGATGTTTCCTGTATGCCTTGACTTGCATGGTTTTTAAATATTGACACCGAAAATTAAGTTATGGAGGAATATAAGTAAATTCAATATGGCAAGAATACTTTCCCCTTAACATACAAAGAGTGTGGAGTGGAGTGCAGAGATTTGGGTGACTCATTACATCGAGGTCTTTGGAGCTGATGAAGGTGAAGTGAGGTGGATTTGGTTCAGCGCTGGAAACGGTGGCGAGTAGTCTGGCGACTATACAACTGTGGCTTCACAAAGACACCCGGGTATTTTTTCCCCTATCTGTGCCACGTAGGTTCTTTTTGTTAAGTACTATAATCGGTTGCGATAAAGATTAAAACAACAAACTTTTGGACTACAGCAAAACACTTTTATCTTTTTCCTCGCAGATAAACGCTGATAGGCGACAGCGCTTAAAACACGTATATTTAAACTAAAAGTTGAAAATACACCGGAGAGCCAAAAAAATTGGTGTATTCATCGTAAACTTTTGGAAATCGAGTTGGGATCGTATTTTAGCTATACTGAAACGTAAAAATTCTTGTCCTTTATTTAAGTGGGGCAATCTTAAACGACATTTCATTGCCTCTCGCAAATATTTGATGAAACATTTTTTGCTACTTGGATTTTGACATTATTATCCTCGTCTGAGGACGCAATTACCTTTCGTTTCCAGTTTTCAGTTCAACCAGTTGCGGCAAGGGCGTGCAAAGTTTATTTTTCCAGTGTGGTTCATCCTTAAAAGTGTTTTCTTTACTGTACCTTCTCGATTCCAATGCTCATGCTCACATTAGAAAGTCAATGAGAAATTGGTAGCATAACTTTAATTTCAGATGAAGGTATTAAACTTACATTTGTTAGGATAAACGATATAATCTTACTTACCTGCACTTGTATACTGTCTTCTGATTCTCGCCTCGTTACGAATGCATGCCTTAAAATGTGTTCCGTGTTTAAGGAAAAGAAATTAAGGAAACTGAACTCGATTTATATTTTAAGAGATAAAAAGGTAATGTTACAGAAAACAAAGAAATCCAGTGTAAATATTATTCGTGGGGTCAATTGTGATGACTGTAATTCGAGCGGAGGTTCTTATAACGCCAATGAGTGTTCGAACCCGCAAAATGCACAATGTCCATGATTACGGGTCGTTCAAACACGTCCTTGCGTATACGTTTATGACCTTACGTTGTAACGATACAAAGAGGCGCAAGAAATTCGCGAGTCTGATGAACTCTAGGATTTCATATATATCTTCATACGTGAGCCCTAGCTGCATTGTTTATATCAATGCCGCACTGAGTAAACGTTTTTACCCTTGAGGGTTCCGCCGGCCTGATGGAGAACTGCGTTTCAGTGTTAAAAATCCTAGTTTTTGATTAAATTATTAAACGTGTCCCCCGGTATGTTTTCCTACGAAAATACATCATAACCCAGAAGATGAAGGAATAGTACTTTAACGGTGCCACGCATGTCGTAAATATTATTTTAGAGCTCTCNATTGTACTTCATGTATCATTTAGTCAATACACGTGTCAATAAAAAAAAAATTGGTTAAAGTGTTGGACCGTAAAAGAATTTTTTTAAATTCAAATCCCGCCACCGCGCATTTTTTTAAATGTAATTTTTATACGCAGTGAATCACCCACACAAGGAAAGCAAAAATTTTTGTGTTACCCAGTTCTTTAAGAGAAGATTAAATAAACAATATTACAAATTTGTGAACACATTCCGTGAATTTACGGAGATTTATGTAAATTTACGGAGAGAGCGTTAGTGGAAAAACGTAAAGACCGTAATTTAACGCAGATGAATGGATAATTTGTAGGCGGTATTTTCCGTAATTTTACGGGCATTTTTCTAACAGTGCGTGTTCACAACCCACTCGCAAAATTCGACATGCGTATCGGGGTAGACTTCACTCATAACAAGAAGCAACGTGGGAATGTAAGGCCCCTACTTTACTTGCTTTAAAATGCCGCGGACACTTTATTTACTGACATCTAGCGCACAGCTTGCCGTACGAACTTAGACTTCCCGGGAGAACGAGTAAATGTGTGCAACACAGCCACCACACTTACTTTGTCAGCCGTCGTTCTCTTCCTACCGCACCACATTTTCTTCACATCACACACAGTCCCATGCCTAAAGAAAATGTCACGTAATCGTGTAATTGTAACATGCGAGGATGGTGCAGTAGCTAACTNCATGTTCTCATATTTAATAACACTTTAAACTCTACTTACGTTAAACGTAAGAAAACATTGTCACCTCCACCATTTCCTTCAAAATTGTAGTGCTGCTTCACGTGGCTGCAAACGGAACTGACAACATCAGAATGGCTACACGCGATCGCACACACCCAACATTGTCCCTATAGCGTCAAATACCTGCAGTCTGTTAGACTGTCTACAATAGTTTTTCTTACAAATCATCGTTACAAAAACTTGTGGCAAGCCATAAAAACAATTCCAAGCTAGACATGACTTAGAAAACTACTTGACGATTTTTTTTTAATTTGTACGGTTTCAATTATACTTGTATTTTTCCATGTGGGATTGACATTACTAAATAATTAGGTAATATTTGATTACGGTTAAAGATGTGAAACTAATCAGGTTAAAAATTAGTATGATTTAGAAATAACTCTTAAGATGTTTCCTGTATGCCTTGACTTGCATGGTTTTTAAATATTGACACCGAAAATTAAGTTATGGAGGAATATAAGTAAATTCAATATGGCAAGAATACTTTCCCCTTAACATACAAAGAGTGTGGAGTGGAGTGCAGAGATTTGGGTGACTCATTACATCGAGGTCTTTGGAGCTGATGAAGGTGAAGTGAGGTGGATTTGGTTCAGCGCTGGAAACGGTGGCGAGTAGTCTGGCGACTATACAACTGTGGCTTCACAAAGACACCCGGGTATTTTTTCCCCTATCTGTGCCACGTAGGTTCTTTTTGTTAAGTNTATACAACTGTGGCTTCACAAAGACACCCGGGTATTTTTTCCCCTATCTGTGCCACGTAGGTTCTTTTTGTTAAGTACTATAATCGGTTGCGATAAAGATTAAAACAACAAACTTTTGGACTACAGCAAAACACTTTTATCTTTTTCCTCGCAGATAAACGCTGATAGGCGACAGCGCTTAAAACACGTATATTTAAACTAAAAGTTGAAAATACACCGGAGAGCCAAAAAAATTGGTGTATTCATCGTAAACTTTTGGAAATCGAGTTGGGATCGTATTTTAGCTATATNCACCGGAGAGCCAAAAAAATTGGTGTATTCATCGTAAACTTTTGGAAATCGAGTTGGGATCGTATTTTAGCTATATTGAAACGTAAAAATTCTTGTCCTTTATTTAAGTGGGGCAATCTTAAACGACATTTCATTGCCTCTCGCAAATATTTGATGAAACATTTTTTTTGCTACTTGGATTTTGACATTATTATCCTCGTCTGAGGACGCAATTACCTTTCGTTTCCAGATTTAGTTCATTAAATAGCGGCAAGGGTGTGCAAAGTTTATTTTTCCAGTGTGGTTCATCTTTAAAAGTTTTTTTTTTTTACTGTACCTTCTTGATTCCAATGCCCATGCTCACATAAGAAAGTAAATTAGACATTGGTAGCCGAACTTTAATTTTAGATGAAGGTTTTAAACTTATATTCGTTAGGATAAACGATATAATTTTACTTACCTGCATTTGTATACTGTCTTCTGATTCTCGCCTCGTTACGAATGCATGCCTTAAAATGTGTTCCGTGTTTAAGGAAAAGAAATTAAGGAAACTGAACTCGATTTATATTTTAAGAGATAAAAAGGTAATGTTACAGAAAACAAAGAAATCCAGTGTAAATATTATTCGTGGGGTCAATTGTGATGACTGTAATTCGAGCGGAGGTTCTTATAACGCCAATGAGTGTTCGAACCCGCAAAATGCACAATGTCCATGATTACGGGTCGTTCAAACACGTCCTTGCGTATACGTTTATGACCTTACGTTGTAACGATACAAAGAGGCGCAAGAAATTCGCGAGTCTGATGAACTCTAGGATTTCATATATATCTTCATACGTGAGCCCTAGCTGCATTGTTTATATCAATGCCGCACTGAGTAAACGTTTTTACCCTTGAGGGTTCCGCCGGCCTGATGGAGAACTGCGTTTCAGTGTTAAAAATCCTAGTTTTTGATTAAATTATTANTTTGTTTATATCAATGCCGCACTGAGTAAACGTTTTTACCCTTGAGGGTTCCGCCGGCCTGATGGAGAACTGCGTTTCAGTGTTAAAAATCCTAGTTTTTGATTAAATTATTAAACGTGTCCCCCGGTATGTTTTCCTACGAAAAGACATCATAACCCAGAAGATGAAGGAATAGTACTTTAACGGTGCCACGCATGTCGTAAATATTATTTTAGAGCTCTCNACATCATAACCCAGAAGATGAAGGAATAGTACTTTAACGGTGCCACGCATGTCGTAAATATTATTTTAGAGCTCTCCAATATATAGTAAGAAATTTTTTTTTTTTCAAACTGCTTTATTTTATTTAAAGCATACTAGCCGGACATGCGCCAAACTACGATAAGAGCCTGTATTGAATTTTGCTACAGACTGTGCCAATTGTGTTGTCACCCGTTTCATGTCATTGTAATTCCAATAATTTTCTTTCTTATTTAATTGGTATTTCGCCAAATAATTTTTTTCTATTGAAACGTGCACTATTTATGCTTAATTATATTGTTATTCACTTTGAAGTTGTAAAACAAACTTTATCATATGAAAATTGTGTAATGTTTAAATGTGTATATGTGTTATTTATTTTATGCCTTTGTTAAAATAATTATTTTCGNCATATGAAAATTGTGTAATGTTTAAATGTGTATATGTGTTATTTATTTTATGCCTTTGTTAAAATAATTATTTTCTTAATGTTTTTTAATTATTTAAGTACATAACATGGTGTAAATTATTTATTTCAGTAAGCAAAATGAAAAACGACATTNCATCTGAAAATTGTGTAATGTTTAAATGTGTATATGTGTTATTTATTTTATGCCTTTGTTAAAATAATTATTTTCGTAATGTTTTTTAATTATTTAAGTACATAACATGGTGTAAATTATTTATTTCAGTAAGCAAAATGAAAAACGACATTNTAATGTTTTTTAATTATTTAAGTACATAACATGGTGTAAATTATTTATTTCAGTAAGCAAAATGAAAAACGACATTTGTGTACTATTATGTCTTTCTCGTCTTTCGAGTTGTGTATCGATTAGTCACTTCCTTTTTCGCATTCTAGCTATACAGCATGTAGTCAGCTCAAGATATNTCTTTCGAGTTGTGTATCGATTAGTCACTTCCTTTTTCGCATTCTAGCTATACAGCATGTAGTCAGCTCAAGATACATTCTGGTGAAATCTGTTTTCATCCATGAGATGAACTAGTATTCAGCGTTGCGCCTGATGGCTTTATATCGTGACCAATTTTCATTCTTCTCGTGATGTGAGCCGCACATCTGTTCGTGGCGTGGTCGTTTTCGAACATGATTCCACTTTTTTGGCCAGCACAGCTGTAACATCTGAAATGTCGCTTTCGTCTTACAAATAATACCACAATTGTTTTTGGCCTGCTGCATGTGCAATATTCCTAAATTTATATATAGATAATTATGTATAACATTTATTTTTAAAAAAATTTTTATTTACAAATTTATATACTTATAAATATTATTGATAAAAATTAATTAAAAACAATTTTGTATATCCATATTAATATGTACATGTGCCTAAAAACATATTTAATAACGTATTGTTATGTAAGTATATACATGTTTTCTTCTTGGGCGAATGAATATGTGGATTTTCTCAGAATGCTCCAATATTATTTTACATATACCTTTTGTGGGCACAAGTTATGCTCTTTACTGGAAAAAAGAACCGAATGTATAAAAAGACAGTTGACGTTCTGACACCGTGAGGTGAACATCGATTTGGAAGCCCTCTCTCGTCATACCACGAAGATGAATTGCGAATACGAAGGTTTGCCTTTGACCTCAACGATCATCAGGCCGCGATCTGCATCATCAATAACTGGTTGTCGCCAATGCCGATTCTGCGATCGAGTTTTCACCTATAGTCAAAATGCTCGTCGGCATGAGCGAACGCTCTGTACGAATAGCCCTTTTCGCGCTATGAAGCATTGCGATATTGGTTCCATGCAGTTTGTGCAATTTTATATATTAAAATAACACACCGAGATCTGCAAAGATTGGTCTTCTGGGTGCAGCAAGTATTGCCGGCAATATCTCTTGCTACATCGATGGGTACGAATTCGACAGGCGATTATGACGAGACAGTTATTGCTAAAAACGAAATGAGTGCAGTAGAGTCAGTTTGTGTGGAATGTACACTTGCAAGACTTTCGCGTGAAGTTGACGAACTTCAAAATAAATGGTCGGCGGATCTAAATACTGATGAGCAAACAACTCCTGCTACAAAGAAAAGAAAATATAATATAGAAAACAAAACAGGAGGTGAAGAAGACTATGAAGAGAGCAATGATGAAAATGAAAATGAAGACGGTATTACCGCTGAAGACGATGACGGTGATTTTCTCGATGCACTGACGCACCCCTCCGATACATTTGCTGCAACAAGCGACACTGAAAAAAAAAATATGTTGCAGAGAATACTGGCTACCTATTTTCCGAAGACTCGAATGAACTTATTGATAGACTCAAGATGACATTAGATGAGAAGCACTCGGAATCATACACAGTAAATTCACAGGGCAGAATGGGACGAATCAGGTGCGTTTTTTGCTTATATCATAATTGTNATGGGACGAATCAGGTGCGTTTTTTGCTTATATCATAATTGTGGGACTATCTTCCTTGCATCCCCCCGTTGACAATCTGTACAAAGTTCAAGTCACGCAAACACCTATTGGGAAGTATGATGAGGGTCTGCCGTGGTGCTGCATTGTTCAATACAGAGTACAAGTTGTTCATCGACCAATGGCGAAGCTTGCTGGGAGCCTGCCGTACTTCTATGCACTTTTAGAGAAAATATCAAATACAGTTTACCCAGGAAGATATTAAAAATACCGAGGAATCTGGATATATACTTTTTAAAAAGAGATTATTAAATGAAATGTCTATCTTTCAGCTTTGGATGTAGGACTACATAATGTTATTTTAAAATAGGGTGAATTTACTTGACCCACATGCACCGCACTTAGCACCGCATGCACCGCAGTTAGCATCGCACGCACAGCAATAAGGAGTCATTTATGGTTCACTATGGATTATTATGGGTCATTTATGGGTCGTTAAGGGTCATTTATGGGTCTCTTATGGGTCGTTTATGGTTTATTATGGGTCATTACAGGTTATTTATTGGTAATTATGCGTAATGTATGGATCATTGTGGATCATTAGTGGGTCATTATGGGTCATTTATGGGTTATCTATGGGTTATTTATGTGTCATTAGGGGTTATTTATGGGTTTTTTAACCGGTCAATTACTCGCGTTTGCTCGACCCCTTCAATGCCATATATACTGTCCATTTATTTTTATTATCACTCACTAGAGCGCACTAGTAAAAATTTTTTTAGGGGATGAGGCCTCGCATATGTACGAAGTATCGTTTCAGCGCCAGCAGCGACGGCGACGACAGGTGTGGGTGGTACCACGTGCAGTAGTCACAAGTTGGTCATGATGGGACCTCTGAAAATAAATTTTTAAGGGTTTTAAATATTCCGCATTTTTTTATATTTTTAGGAATTTTTTTGGTTTCAAGGTTACCGGGGTCAAGGTCAAAGGTCATGGTCACCGACATATAACATGGCTGACGACCTGGACACTGGTCAACCTGGCGAGGGCCAGTCATGTCGGGAGCTTAGTCATAGAACCCCGAACCTTCTACATGCACATCTTTAAATAAGGTTTTTAAAGTTTTTTTTTAATTTTATAATTTTCTGCATTTTTTCGGATTTTTTGGTTTTAAGGTTATTAAAGGTCACGACATCGGTTTAAGTCATGGTCATGGGTCAAGGTCACCGACTTTAAACATGGCAGATGAGATGGACACTGGTCAACTTGGCGAGGGCCGGTCATGTCGGGTCATCGAACCCCGGACCTCCTGGATGTACATCTTTAAGAATTTTTTTTATAACTTTTTTTAATTTCTTTTCAATTTTCATAATTTTTTAATTTTTTTGATTTTTTGGTTTTAAGATTATTCAAGGTAACGGACATGAGGTCAATGTCAAGGCCATGGGTCAAGGTCACCTACATCTAATATGGCTAACGATATGGACTCTAGTCAACCTGGCGAGGGCCGGTCATGTCGGGAGCTTAGAGGATCTACCTGTCATTGAATCCCGGAAATCCTACATGTACATATTTAAATAACTTTTAAAATATTTTGTTAATTTTTTTAATTTCCTAAAAAAAAATTTGTATTTTTTTTGCAATTTGGTTGTATTTTTTTGTTTCAAGGTCATTCAAGGTCACTGGCATGAAGTCAAGGCCACCTTGGCCCAGCATGGCGGTTGGGCAACATCACAACATGGCAGCCGGCCGGCGCCGGTGCCAGGTGTAGTTTTGTCCTATTTAAAATGCATTGTCCCCGGACGCAGATAATCATTCTACTCCCTTCTATAATATGTATAATTGATTAATGGTTCAGCAACAATATCAATTGTCACNGACGCAGATAATCATTCTACTCCCTTCTATAATATGTATAATTGATTAATGGTTCAGCAACAATATCAATTGTCATTTTTTATATAGATTAGTATAAACGCAATGAACTTATTTTTTGTGACAAACCTAGAGCGGAAATCATATAAATTTGACATATTTTCGTTGTATTTAATAGGAATTGTGAGCTATATCATTTGGCGAAATGTTACCTTATAATTTCGTTTGTTTTATAGTGTTACCCTAGAAAGTAATGAGTTAAAATGTGTTAAGTATGTACATAATTACTTCTACGTAATTGTTAATGACATTCGAATATTTTGAGTTCTCTCTATTAGGAGCTATGTTGTCCTAATAGGACATAAATAGCTTTTTGTGATACTCATGAAATATTAGTTCAAGATGTGATTTCTGGGTTTCTCTCCTCCCTTTGTCTGTTTATATACAAATAAATATGGTGTTCTTATAGGAAGTTATACATGTTGGCTAATGTCGTTAGACCAAACTAATTATTTCTCTGGTGTCGTTGAGACTCGGATAATTTCAGTAAACTATTTTTGCTCTGTCATATTTTTTATTAGCCAAAAGGGAACAAGTTTTCAGAATACGGCATATTAAAACCCGAAATAATTTTAATAAAGTAACGAAACAACTTTTGTAATTCCTGGTTACGGAAAACGGAGCAAGGGTGAAGTTGACAGTGTGTACTTAATGAGCCTTTATCTGAAGTTTATTTCTGAAAGGTGTAGTGATATAAATTAATTGTTCTCTTTGTTTACATTTCACATTGACACATATTGGTAAATATTATGATTTAACTTCAATATTTACATCTGTCAGTTTTATATTTTCTGTTTATGTACATTCTAAATGATGGTAGAAATTGTATCACAGCTTTATTTTAATTATCTGATATTAAATTACCTGAATTTTAATTGACTTAAAAATTTGATATCACAGATTTATGTAATTAATGAGTTTTATTCCATATAATTTCTCCTTGTCAAACCAGATTATTGTACACCAATAAGTTATGTTCTAAGACATCATTAATGTTAACAGTTTGTAGATAAGATTCATTTATCAGGAAATTATTTATTCTTTGATTATGTTAAGCAGGAAAGGGTTCCAGTTAGCAAGCCCAGGGACTATCTCTCTCTCTCTTTCTTTCTCTCTCTCTCTCTAGAAATGACAGTGGTCGGTTCATTGAATTTCGTCTCATATAAAATTGAATTAAATCTTTAATTTTGACCGCCCATCCTAAAGGCAGGGTGATGGAAGAGAGCCATCTCAAGTTTGGTAAATGTGCCAGGCTTTATCCTAAAAGCACCAGATTATTAATTTTCGTAATACCTCAAGATTGAAGATTGTGCTCAATGGACGCTGATACTACCATGGCAGGAAGTTATTCCTACAGTAAGACGGTATGGTTGGGTATGAGCAAATGACCTTTATCCATTTTCTTTTGCATTTGGGAAACCATAAAAATAACTTTAACAAAATTTTCTGGACTGAAGAAATTTATCTCTTTTTCAAAAGTAAATGACGCAGAGGTCCAGTGATCATGTCTGCCTTTTTTTAAAGCTAGTCGGAATGAAATTTTACCCCACTATTTTGTTAAAGTTAAAAGGAACTATCTACTGAAGATTTTATCAAGAAGTAATAGTTTAAGTCTGAACTCATAAATTTCCTTTCACTTAATGATGGTCTAGGAATGTTATTAGTTTTGAGAGACACGGAGAGATAAAATTTTCTATTGCTCTGAGAAAAGATTAATAAATGATTCACATTCATTATCACTATGGAATCCCATTTGAAACCAATAATTGCTAGTAATTATAGATGTTCACAAGTGCTTTATGTTAATGTGTTTTGATTTTTCTCCTATGAAGGTAATAAACGTCTTATACTGAACCAGGGTACATATGAGTAATTTATGTAGATTTTTAATTTAAATATGATTTAAAGTGTACATTTTGTGTCGCGTTTTGCTATGTTCTAACAAAGCCTATCTCTACATCAGCTGTACATAAAAGGTAATATTTCAATTTTATTTACCTTTTGAGAGAATTTAAGATTGCTGATAATTTGTGATATTTCACACAGTAAGCAATGCAGTGATAATTGATGAAAAATTGGTAAGATAATTTTGTTCCGCATTTTTCTTGTGTATGTCTGGCTGCTCCACAGAGGAATTAATGGTATCTTATATACTAGGCTTCTCTTTAACCGAAGGACTTATTTACGCTACATAAAATATCAACCACGCCGATAAAACCTTTTTAATTTTAATTTCTAAACACTCATACTGGAGAGACCGAGAGAAACAGACAGATCTAAGTATACAAAAAAATATTGTTGTTTGAACAACAACTTCTTGGAAAGCTGTGAACAGACAAGTACGTTAATTGCTTCATCCATGACGAAGAAGAGCGTAAGAGAGGAACTACAGTACTTTTACTGGGACCTTTTATTGCTTAGGGTGTGTGGGTGTTTGTTTAAACAGCTTCTTCATTGCGGCGGTTATGAGAGGGCTGATTTCAGTGTATGCACTTATGTCTGCATGAAATTTGGTAGTACGCCTTTACTGTTGGGTGTTCGGTTTCAGGAGTTGAAAGCGTTTGCTATACAGGCAAAGTCCGCGTTTCTACTGATGACTGTATAAGAGGTTCGGAATGCAGAAATGGGTACTGTGTGAGAATAAAACGTTCGTGACTATTCTTTCTTATGAATTAATGCTGAGGGATAGTGGTTATGTTCGTCGAAATGGTGTAGACAAAGTTGCAATGGTGTCATAATTACATTGTAGTTATGGGAATACAAATACATTTACGATAAAGGTATTTTAGGTAACTTGTGCGTTATTCCCAAGTAACAGAGAATAATGTACACAACTAAAATACTGGCACTTTTGTGTGTGAGTGTGTGCTTTAGAATATAAACGTATGATAGGATGGTTTCAGTGAATCGCTAGAGCAAAACAATAAAACGATTTTTAGGTCATTTTCAATTAAAAAAACATGTATAATCTGTTCACGGTTTACTGAATACTCAAAAAAATTATGTTGATCCACTTCCAGAAAATGCAAAATTTTAATTAAATGCTTTGGTGCCACTCTCACAGTGACGCCATTTCAAAATGGCCACCTTCTATTCAGAAAAATGGCTTTAACTCAGTTTTCCTTTATCCGATTTTTTTTTTACTGGTAGCTATTTTGACGCTATCTAATTTATTTCCCTTCAAATTTTTTTACATGTCTAACAATGTTCCAGGAAAGATAGGAACACTGAAAATGTAAGTTTTTTTATTTTAAATTTGGCGTTACTATGCAAAAATAAAGCCGTAATCGACAATAAGTGATTTAATAAAATTGAAAGGTAATTATATTAGATTTAATTTTATATCTAAGAGAAGGATGCTGCTCTTCACTACAGTAACATAATAAGAGAAATAGTCTGGGAAAGTGTATGTTTTTAAGTGACAAATATCAGAAATGTTTTTTATTATTCCATTTTTTTTTATGTGAGACCTGTAGTTTTGTTTGCAAGAAATCTCTTACTATTGTTATGTTCATTATTTTCAATATATCTGAATGCGTGATGCAGGTGAATGGTTGAGTAAACTATGCTGGAGAATATGAAGGCAGTTGCTAAGTTCGACCTACCACCTTCTGCTAGGAGATGTCGTACCTCGGACACGACATGGACAATGTGTTTATTGTACCAACAAGAGACAACAGAAAATGTTTCAGAACCTAAAAGTAAATAAAGTTATGTGAAGTTATACAACTGCATCACTGAGCGAGCAACATGGAATGACTCGAACTTTGTGGAGTTGAAAAANGACGCAGATAATCATTCTACTCCCTTCTATAATATGTATAATTGATTAATGGTTCAGCAACAATATCAATTGTCACTTTTTATATAGATAAGTATAAATGCAATGAACTTATTTTTTGTGACAAACCTAGAGCGGAAATCATATAAATTTGACATATTTTCGTTGTATTTAATAGGAATTGTGAGCTATATCATTTGGCGAAATGTTACCTTATAATTTCGTTTGTTTTGTAGTGTTACCCTAGAAAGTAATGAGTTAAAATGTGTTAAGTATGTACATAATTACTTGTACGTAATTGTTAATGACATTCGAATATTTTGAGTTCTCTCTATTAGGAGCTATGTTGTCCTAATAGGACATAAATAGCATTTTGTGATACTCATGAAATATTAGTTCAAGATGTGATTTCTGGGTTTCTCTCCTCCCTTTGTCTGTTTATATACAAATAAATATGGTGTTCTTATAGGAAGTTATACATGTTGGCTAATGTCGTTAGACCAAACTAATTATTTCTCTGGTGTCGTTGAGACTCGGATAATTTCAGTAAACTATTTTTGCTATGTCATATTTTTTATTAGCCAAAAGGGAACAAGTTTTCAGAATACGGCATATTAAAACCCGACATAATTTTAATAAAGTAACGAAACAACTTTTGTAATTCCTGGTTACGGAAAACGGAGCAAGCGTGAAGTTAGTGTGTACTTAATGAGCCTTTATCTGAAGTTTATTTCTGAAAGGTGTAGTGATATAAATTAATTGTTCTCTTTGTTTACATTTCACATTGACACATATTGGTAAATATTATGATTTAACTTCAATATTTACATCTGTCAGTTTTATATTTTCTGTTTATTTACATTCTAAATGATGGTAGAAACTGTATCACAGCTTTATTTTAATTATCTGATATTAAATTACCTGAATTTTAATTCATTTAAAAATTTGATATCACAGATTTATGTAATTAATGAGTTTTATTCCATATAATTTCTCCTTGTCAAACCAGATTATTGTACACCAATAAGTTATGTTCTAAGACATCATTAATGTTAACAGTTTGTAGATAAGATTCATTTATCAGGAAATTATTTATTCTTTGATTATGTTAAGCAGGAAAGGGTTCCAGTTAGCAAGCCCAGGGACTATCTCTCTCTCTCTCTTTCTCTCTCTCTCTCTCTCTCTCTAGAAATGACAGTGGTCGGTTCATTGAATTTCGTCTCATATAAAATTGAATTAAATCTTTAATTTTGACCGCCCATCCTAAAGGCAGGGTGATGGAAGAGAGCCATCTCAAGTTTGGTAAATGTGCCAGGCTTTATCCTAAAAGCACCAGATTATTAATTTTCGTAATACCTCAAGATTGAAGATTGTGCTCAATGGACGCTGATACTACCATGGCAGAAAGTTATTCCTACAGTAAGACGGTATGGTTGGGTATGAGCAAACGACCTTTATCCATTTTCTTTTGCATTTGGGAAACCATCAAAATAACTTTAACAAAATTTTCTGGACTGAAGAAATTTATCTCTTTTTCAAAAGTAAATGACGCAGAGGTCCAGTGATCATGTCTGCCTTTTTTTAAAGCTAGTCGGAATGAAATTTTACTCTACTATTTTGTTAAAGTTAAAAGGAACTATCTACTGAAGATTTTTTCAAGAAGTAAGAGTTTAAGTCTGAACTCATAAATTTCCTTTCACTTAATGATGGTCTAGGAATGTTATTAGTTTTGAGAGACACGGAGAGATAAAATTTTCTATTGCTCTGAGAAAAGATTAATAAATGATTCACATTCATTATCACTATGGAATCCCATTTGAAACCAATAATTGCTAGTAATTATAGATGTTCACAAGTGCTTTATGTTAATGTGTTTTGATTTTTCTCCTATGAAGGTAATAAACGTCTTATACTGAACCAGGGTACATATGAGTAATTTATGTAGATTATTAATTTAAATATGATTTAAAGTGTACATTTTGTGTCGCGTTTTGCTATGTTCTAACAAAGCCTACCTCTACATCAGCTGTACATAAAAGGTAATATTTCAATTTTGTTTACCTTTTGAGAGAATTTAAGATGGCTGATAATTTGTGATATTTCACACAGTAAGCAATGCAGTGATAATTGATGAAAAATTGCTAAGATAATTTTGTTCCGCATTTTTCTTGTGCATGTCTGGCTGCTCCACAGAGGAATTAATGGTATCTTATATACTAGGCTTCTCTTTAACCGAAGGACTTATTTACGCTACATAAAATATCAACCACGCCGATAAAACCTTTTTAATTTTAATTTCTAAACACTCATACCGGAGAGACCGAGAGAAACAGACAGATCTAAGTATACAAAAAAATATTGTTGTTTGAACAACAACTTCTTGGAAAGCTGTGAACAGACAAGTACGTTAATTGCTTCATCCATGACGAAGAAGAGCGNTGTTTGAACAACAACTTCTTGGAAAGCTGTGAACAGACAAGTACGTTAATTGCTTCATCCATGACGAAGAAGAGCGTAAGAGAGGAACTACAGTACTTTTACTGGGACCTTTTATTGCTTAGGGTGTGTGGGTGTTTGTTTAAACAGCTTCTTCATTGCGGCGGTTATGAGAGGGCTGATTTCAGTGTATGCACTTATGTCTGCATGAAATTTGGTAGTAGGCCTTTACTGTTGGGTGTTCGGTTTCAGGAGTTGAAAGCGTTTGCTATACAGGCAAAGTCCGCGTTTCTACTGATGACTGTATAAGAGGTTCGGAATGCAGAAATGGGTACTGTGTGAGAATAAAACGTTCGTGACTATTCTTTCTTATGAATTAATGCTGAGGGATAGTGGTTATGTTCGTCGAAATGGTGTAGACTAAGTTGCAATGGTGTCATAATTACATTGTAGTTATGGGAATACAAATACATTTACGATAAAGGTATTTTANTAGACTAAGTTGCAATGGTGTCATAATTACATTGTAGTTATGGGAATACAAATACATTTACGATAAAGGTATTTTCGGTAACTTGTGCGTTATTCCCAAGTATCAGAGAACAATGTACACAACTAAAATACTGGCACTTTTGTGTGTGTGTGTGTGTGTGTGTGTGTGCTTTAGAATATGAACGTATGATAGGATGGTTTCAGTGAATCGCTAGAGCAAAACAATAAAACGATTTTTAGGTCATTTTCAATAAAAAAAACATGTATAATCTGTTCACGGTTTACTAAATACTCAAAAAAATTATGTTGATCCACTTCCAGAAAATGCAAAATTTTAATTAAATGCTTTGGTGCCACTCTCACAGTGACGCCATTTCAAAATGGCCACCTTCTATTCAGAAAACGGGCTTTAACTCAGTTTCCCTTTATCCGATTTTTTTTTACTGGTAGCTATTTTGACGCTAACTAATTTATTTCCCTTCAAATTTTTTTACATGTCTAACAATGTTCCAGGAAAGATAGGAACACTGAAAATGTAAGTTTTTTTATTTTAAATTTTGCGTCACTATAAAAAAATAAGGCCGTAATCGACAATAAGTGATTTAATAAAATTGAAAGGTAATTATATTAGATTTAATTTTATATCTAAGAGAAGGATGCTGCTCTTCACTACAGTAACATAATAAGAGAAATAGTCTGGGAAAGTGTATGTTTTTAAGTGACAAATATCAGAAATGTTTTTTATTATTCCATTTTTTTTTATGTGAGACCTGTAGTTTTGTTTGCAAGAAATCTCTTACTATTGTTATGTTCATTATTTTCAATATATCTGAATGCGTGATGCAGGTGAATGGTTGAGTAAACTATGCTGGAGAATATGAAGGCAGTTGCTAAGTTCGACGTACCACCTTCTGCTAGGAGATGTCGTACCTCGGACACGACATGGACAATGTGTTTATTGTACCAACAAGAGACAACAGAAAATGTTTCAGAACCTAAAAGTAAATAAAGTTATGTGAAGTTATACAACTGCATCACTGAGCGAGCAACATGGAATGACTCGAACTTTGTGGAGTTGAAAAAGTGCCTAGGTGTGTTGACACCAACTGACTTTGCTTATGTTAAATCTGTTTGCATTTTTGTGATAATGACGAACCCTAGCACAATAAATTGCATGTAGTGCAAACTGACAATGCCGGGGGGAAAACTGTTAAAAACTGTAGGGCTCAGTAATGATGACAAGTTACATGTGGGGTGAACGAAAGTATAAATCCGGCCGATGCTCACACCATTGACGTAATGTATCACAAAAATTGTTGGAATAAAAGTTTGAACAACAAGTTGCGGCAGGTAAATATTTCACATGAAAGGCAAGTTACATTTAGTGACGCATCAGACATTGAATTCACTAATTTATTGAAATATATTTTGGAACAGGTACATGTAGATAGTATGGCA
Organism: Clitarchus hookeri; assembly: GCA_002778355.1. Taxonomy (NCBI): domain Eukaryota; kingdom Metazoa; phylum Arthropoda; class Insecta; order Phasmatodea; family Phasmatidae; genus Clitarchus; species Clitarchus hookeri. The sequence goes on from NQII01008825.1 coordinate 52,629, forward strand.
GAATTGGAAACTATGTACAACAATATTTGTGTAACGAGTGGTGTCCCTGAAAGTGAAGTTAAGGGTAGACGGCAGATCAATAAGTTGATTGACAAACTAGTGGAGTTAGATGTGCTGTTCAGCGCTCTAAACCGCAAAAATGAATCGGTGAGGGTATCACTGAAAGCTGTAAAAGATGTAGCTATGGCACACTCAGAAGACGAGAATGTTGGAGATAACATGAGGAATTTGTACACTGCAGCAAAGTGCATCAGAAAGCTCACATTGGAAGAAAAAAATGGAACTTCGAGGGGTCTTTATTACATGAGAATATTGGTGATATTGTGCCCATGGAGTTGTACTATTTCTTCAAGTGGTGCCTCGTGGACAAGTAGATATGCCCTGTGATAATGTTAGCAAATCATCGGAAGTAAAGAACAGAGCTGTACGACTTTCACAAAGTTTGATGTATCAATGCATGTCATCACGCCAAGTAGCAAAGAAAGATACTCAGTTATCTTGCCACATTCATGATGTCCCAGTTCCATTAGTTTTGGAATAGCTGTTCGCAAAGAAACAAGAAGTAAAGAATGTATTCAGATTCTAAATGGGTTTGGGGGCTGTGTTGACTACCATAGGATTATACAACTAGAAGATGAGATAGAGTGTGAAGTTTTGCATGGAATGGAAAAGAGTGATGGAATTTACATTCCTCGCGATCTGACATTAGGCCGGTTCATATTTTGTGCTGCGGATAATATTGACTTCCAAGAAGTTACACGAGATGGGAAGCGAACCCTGCATGGAACTGTTATGGTAGTCTACCAAGAATTGCAAGAAGATGACAATAGAGTAGCCCTCATGTTAACTCAACAGTCACGTAGTGAATATCTGATAAAAAATTAGCTATAAAGAACCAGAATCAGCACACTAGAAAACCTCAAAAAATTGTAAACCGTTTATGCCAGTTTTAAATGCAAGATTTGCTTTGATTGGCCGTTGTTGTGGGAGTACTATTTCGGTGGACAAAGAGCCCAAACGACATTTGCGAGACATTGAAATTTTTCGAGGAAGTCTGGTGGTTTGGGGCGCTGTAAGGGAGTGTAGGGTTGGACCAGGAGTGATGAGGAGTCGGTCAGTCCTTGGTTCGAGACCCATAAGGGGTAAGAAACGCATGATTTTATGTAATTGTGTAATGAGTAATTGTGTAACGAGTAATTACATAACAAGTAATTGCAATATAATTAATTACGTGTACCGAGTGTACATACATGTACAGAGAGTAATTACATATACCGAGACTAAGTACATGTACCGAGAGAGTAATTACACACTAAGTACATATGTTATCCATTGGCTGCTGAAACACAGCTTACGAGGTTGGTGAGGCGCTCATCGGTTAGAGTTCCTAAAGGTAATTAGAGGTAAGTAAAGCGTAATAAGTAATTGCATAATGAGTAATCGCGTAATGAATAAGTACACACACCGGAAATAATTATGTACCAAAAGTAATAAATGTACCGAGACTAATTACATGTACCAAAAGGGTAATTACACAAGTACACATGTTCATCCATCAGCCGCCGAAACAAAACTGACAAAGACGGTGAGATGTTCGCCGGATCAACTTCTATCAATGGTAAGTAGGGGTAAATAATGTGTAATGAGTAGTTTCATAATGAGTAATTGTGTAATGAGTAATTGTGTAATGAGTAATTGCATGAGTCATTGCATAATGAATAAGTTCACATACCGAGAGTAATTACATGTAACGAGAATAATTACATACCAAGAGTATTTACACAGTGCTTATACACTAAGTACACGTCCTAGCCCGACCACTGCTCAAATGCAACTGAGCTGTGAATCGCTAATACGTTTGTGTTATATGCCCGCCATCTTGGTTGGTTTCGATTCCTGCCATGGGTAAGTGAACCATAATTACATTTATACTGGTCTACCACCTGATTCGATTCCCATCAAGGATTAGTAAACCACAAATACATTTATACAGACCAGTTCTTCGTTCGAATCCCATCGAGGGTAAGGAGAACATAAATATTGGTATACTCACCTAAACCTTACTTCGATTCCCGTCGAGGATAATTAAACCGTAAATACATTTATACTGGACCACTCCTCGGTTCAAAACCTGTCGAGAGTAAAGAAAACATTCATATATTTATACTGACCTAAGACTTGCTTAGTTTCACATCGAGGATAATTAATGTGTAAGTACATTTGTATTGGGATAGTCCTTGGTTTGAATTCCACAAAGGTTAAAACATAATTACATTTATACTGTGATAGTCTTAAGTTCGACCCCCATCAAGGGGAATTCAAGAATAAATACATTTATACTGTAATATTACTTGGTTCAAATCCAGGTGAGGGTAAATATGTGTGTACCGATTTAGTCCTTGGTTCGACTCCTATAAAGGGTTAGTAATTCGTAATAATTGTTTACACACACATGGTAGAAAAAAATTAAAGCATACTTACAGAGGGTAATTAAACTTGAGCAACGACTTATAATTACATATCCAACCTCTATGAGAGCCGATACCATACTGAATCCCATCATAGAGTTGTAAACCCAAAACAAATAATTCTAAGTATTGCATATCGAGAGTAAATACATAGACATGTATAGGGAGGAAGTACACAACTGAACAGCTGGGACTCTGGATGCAGACTGATTATAAAACACTAATAACCTTTGTTTACATACCCACCATCTTCAACATCAAATAAGAGGGAAAAATTTTATATTTATTCTAGTCTTTGCCAAACATTGTGTTAATCAGATGTGATTTTAATCCTAATTGTAAAGAACACTTTTAATCTAAGTTTATCGTTTAAATAAAAACCCCACAACAATGCCGATATCGTGTTCGATTACTTCAACCAAGAATAAATCCCGAGGAACTCACGAGAACTCCCGAAGATCTCACTCTCACTTGACAGGGTGAGAGTGATGACATTTTTCCCGCAAGAAACGCTGTGCAGCACGGAGATTCAGTCGACCAGTCGACATGGGAGAAGGAACAATGGCCAGCTCTGAAGAATTTGGGGAATGGTAGGAGGACGAGTGGCGAGCATAGTTCCATTGAATGCCCACAGGCGCGCGGAGATCGTGGCGGGTACACAACACTCCTTCCCCAGAGGCCAAGGCTAACACATCGAGACTTTCTCTTATAAAAGGAGCTGGGACAGGGTAGGAAGGCACTCGCAGCGCTCGAGTGTCGCACCTGCATGCATCTCCACATCTAGAACACATCACCTACCGCTTGTAAGTTGGCGAGCAGGGGAAGGGAATATACACCGAGGAGAAGTTTACATGAAACTTTCAGTGCAGCAAGACACGCTACTACATTAATGTGGAATCCATCCCCGAAACTTAAATTAATAATGGCAATGTTATTTTAAAAAGTGTATGTTCAACATTGATCGGTAGTGTCGCATTGTGTATCCCTTATTTCGGTAGGTTCATCATGGTTGAAGCTTCGCAAACGATAACACGATGTTACAAGTAAAATTCCTTACACGTGCCTAATTGAAGTATGTCAATAAGAGCATAAAAATATAATTTCAAAAATATTTTTTCTAAGGTGTCACATGTTAATATTTAAATAAATTAAAATCCTTGCATTACTCCAAATAAACTAATTGCTTCACTTAGAACAAAAACGAATATAAAACGTGGTTTCCCAATATAGTTTAGTTAGGAAGTTATGAAAACCAAATGCTGATAACATGCGAAACACAGTTCTATGTTAAAAGTAAATATTTGTTGTTACCATATATATATTTCATATAGCAAGCAGGGATTCAATTCGGAAAACAATTTCTGTAACCGAACAATTTTCGTTAAGTGACACATTTGTGTATACATTGCGACATTCTGCAAGTCGTGTACATATTATGCTACGTACACTAAAACTTATTAACCTGTCATTGTTTAAATTGCTTTCTATCAAGTTCAGGAGTGGCCACACATCCAACCCCTCGCTGACAACCGCTCACATCATTCCCAAACATCATTCCCTCACAATAACTCCTAGTGGACAGCCCTCCAGGCGGACTGTGACCACATATACATTCGGCAAAACCAGAAAGCCCTTGTGTAATCAATTCAATTAAAACTAGCATTCCACTAATAAATATATATATATGCCTTTATATACCTTACCACGACTCAAACAAACCAAACAATGCATTATACCAAATTTAAAAACCGATAATATCAACACAATCATATTTTTTTACATCCTTTAAACATGAAACTCTATTTTAGAGTACAGAACTTCAAAATCGCATAAATATTGCCCTCAAACATGTGCAGAACTCGTGAAATGCAAACACTTATGCGATCAATTTCGTTTACACTTTACTATATGTTTTAAAAAATGTAGACTTTCTTGTAAATAAATGACTACACAACATACGCCTAAATATATAAATAAATATATATATATATCACACTCAGGGTTCTTTAAACAATTTCTCCACATTTGATGATACATGTTGCTATGCAAAGTAAATAATTTCCGACAAAAACGACACTGATATCCAGAATATGACAATATTTCCACCAAAAAACATTGTTCGCATGTCAACGAATGCTTTTCAAGCTGCATATGGTCAAACACACACTGACATTTATCGCGACAATGTTTGACGCGTGCCCCATATTGTTAGTATTCTGAAGCGCCGCTGTCACACCCCCCCCCC
>NQII01008826.1:0-34609 GCA_002778355.1 Clitarchus hookeri
CATTTCATTTATAATGGTGTTCCCGACATTCGTACCAATTTTTAGCTCTATGCGAATTTTTGTAAGCTTACCCCTCTTTTTTTAAGTTAACTTGACCGGATTACTAGTAGTAAATAGTTTTTACCCAAAATATTTTTACACTACGTGAAAAAGAATGCGGTGCGTTTTCCCTTTATTGTAATTTTCTGGGCTCGATTAAGCTTTGTTCGCATGAAGCGGAGGAATAGCCTGCCCTAGAAGAAGAACATTAGCAGGAATCCAAAAAAGTTAGAAGTAACCGTGAATGGAATATACGTAGTACAATAATTTTATTTCGATTTCTAGTATCAAGAAAATCTATTTTCGTAAGTACAGCCAAAATAAACTTAGTATCAACAGGAACATTTTGAATATCTGTGGTCTTTTGACTAAACACCGAACAGAATGGCGCAATGGTAAACCACTGGTCTTGCATTCGGAAGGACACGAGTTCAATTCCCAGTCCTACTATCCTGTTGTGAGGACAGTTTTAACGTTGCTAAGTTGTTCCTTAGTAGCTAGCTGGCAAATGTAATGCCAGATTGCTGGTAAGTGAGGACAGTTTTGACGTTGTTAAGTTGTTCCCTAGTAGCTAGCTGGCAAATGGAGCGCCAGGTTGCTGGCAAGTGAGGACAGTTTTGACGTTGCTAAGTTGTTCCTTAGTAGCTAGCTGGCAAATGTAGTGCCAGATTGCTGGTAAGTGAGGACCGTTTTAACGTTGCTAAGTTGTTCCCTAGGAGCTAGCTGGCAAATGTAGTGCCAGGTTGCTGGCAAGTGAGGGACAGTTTTGACATTGCTAAGTTGTTCCCTAGGAGTTAACTGGCAAATGGAGCGCCATGTTGCTGGCAAGTGAGGACAGTTTTGACGTTGCTAAGTTGTTCCCTAGTAGCTAGCTGGCAAATGGAGCGCCAGGTTGCTGGCAAGTGAGGACAGTTTTGACGTTGCTAAGTTGTTCCTTAGTAGCTAGCTGGCAAATGTAGTGCCAGATTGCTGGTAAGTGAGGACAGTTTTAACGTTGCTAAGTTGTTCCCTAGTAGCTAGCTGGCAAATGTAGTGCCAGGTTGCTGGCAAGTGAGGACAGTTTTGACGTTGCTAAGTTGTTCCCTAGTAGCTAGCTGGCAAATGGAGTGTCATGTTGCTGGCAAGTGAGGACAGTTTTCACTTGAATACGTCTTTCAAATCAGACTGACACAAGTAGTTCCAGGACGGAAACGGCGATGTAAGGTTTGCAGTGTTAACCATTCCGACATTGTAAATTCGCAGCTAATCACAAGATTGTAATTATTGTGTTTTCATTTCATTGGGTATACGAGTACAAAGCGAGTACGAGGTTGAGATGGCACAGCGCATGTGCGGTGAGCGAGGGGGGTGGGGGAGGGGCGCGGCGATTGGCGGTAATTTTGGGCGTGGGCGAAGATATCTGGCCAGTACGTCTGACGGTTCCGATGTGCTAGCGTGCTGATTTTGGTGCCTAATCAAAGATACTGTTATATTATTCTNGCCAGTACGTCTGACGGTTCCGATGTGCTAGCGTGCTGATTTTGGTGCCTAATCAAAGATACTGTTATATTATTCTATTTAAGAAAATATGATTTTCACCACTCTGGTTTCCTTCTCGTATCTCAAAGTATCGCCAACTAGCAGACGTGTGCAAGTAAAACCCACCTCCANACTAGCAGACGTGTGCAAGTAAAACCCACCTCCAATGTGCTCGACACGCCCCGAATATATCTCTCTCGCTTGTGTTACACCCAACATTCTCGATCTATCGAGCTTGGTTGCTCGGTGCCGTTACTTTGATGCGACTGAAGCTCAAAATCAAAGTGTATTCAGATAATATCCGCAAAATCTGCGAACGTCACTCCGGTAATTTCCTCTCTACTTTCAAACACCAGTGACAGCGTGTTAACACATTTCGAAGTCTGTTCAAATATTTTAAGCCTGCGTAACCCAAATAGGCTCATCAAATGAATCAAACAGAATTGATAAACTGTCTCTCTTAGGTATTTTATTCTTTTTTATGAAGACTGCATTATAAAAATGAAATACTCACTCAGTGAACCATAAAGTTTACAGTAGATTGTCTATGCCTCCACTAGATTATTTTGTTTACTTTTTCTTTCTCAGTTAGATTTTATTCTCGGTATTGAAAGTATCAAACATTAATATGAACAGAGGTTAGAGTGTAAAATAAATCGTCTCGTACTGAATCAGCCTTTCTGATTTTCTTGCATTAGATAATCTGGTCGCTATAAAGGAAAACATAATTCTCTTCAAATGCAGCGCAAAATGGGGTAAATATCTTTAAATTTCCGAAAACCGTCAGTGGAACAACAATTACGGTTTTCATTTCATACAGTTTAAACTGAAGTAAATCAGTAGGGGAGTGACAAGAGAGCAGTTCTGTAACCGGGCTTCGGGGTAGCAGTAACCAACCTTTGATACCAGTACTGTAATGTACCGTACACTGTAAAAACCGCTCAGGTAAACTTCCCAAATTTAATGGAAGTTTTTAACCTATATGCTGTATGAAAATAATACCACACATCAGACTGCAATAATAGGAATGCTGAGCGTCGCTACTATACAATGTTGTGGACTTGGCTACGTATTTGACTGTTTACTGAGCGAATGTAGTAACACTACCAAGGATGCGTGGGGAAATAGTTTGCCATTCGCACTTTCTCACTATTCGTATACATTAATATGGTAATTTTAAGAATAATTTCTTACAGTGAACGCTTTATGTCACTAGTTCTGAAAATGGCGAAGGAAAGAAATGAGTGGAATATTTTTGAGGAATGTTTCGTAACTAGTTGGTTGGCCTGGTTAGTTGGCTTGGTAAGTTAGTACGACCCTTTGTTATTGATGTGGTCAGCTGTGGTAAAAAATGTTTTGCAAAATTTTTGCGAATATTTTGTGCGAAGAGGGTAGCTACGAGACACTTCTTAGAGACTTTTTTTCGAGATTGTCCGTCATTGTTTTCACAGGTGTGTGGTATGGCAGGTTGGTCTTGTAGGTTGTCCTAGTCAGTTTTGCAGGAACTGGTCTCTTCAGGAGCTAGTCTTGTGCTGAGTCAAANGCCAGTACGTCTGACGGTTCCGATGTGCTAGCGTGCTGATTTTGGTGCCTAATCAAAGATACTGTTATATTATTCGATTTAAGAAAATATGATTTTCACCACTCTGGTTTCCTTCTCGTATCTCGAAGTATCGCCAACTAGCAGACGTGTGCAAGTAAAACCCACCTCTAATGTGCTCGACACGCCCCGAATATATCTCTCTCGCTTGTGTTACACCCAACATTCTCGATCTATCGAGCTTGGTTNGCTCGACACGCCCCGAATATATCTCTCTCGCTTGTGTTACACCCAACATTCTCGATCTATCGAGCTTGGTTGCTCTGTGCCGTCACTTTGATGCGACTGAAGCTCAAAATCAAAGTGTATTCAGATAATATCCGCAAAACCTGCGAACGTCACTCCGGTAATTTCATCTCTACTTTCAAACACCAGTGACAGAGTGTTAACACATTTCGAAGTCTGTTCAAATATTTTAATCCTGCGTAACCCAAATAGGCTCATCAAATGAATCAAACAGAATTGATAAACTGTCTCTCTTAGGTATTTTATTCTTTTTTATCAAGACTGCATTATAAAAATGAAATACTCACTCAGTGAACCATAAAGTTTACAGTAGATTGTCTATGCCTCCACTAGATTATTTTGTTTACTTTTTCTTTCTCAGTTAGATTTTATTCTCGGTATTGAAAGTATCAAACATTAATATGAACAGAGGTTAGAGTGTAAAATAAATCGTCTCCTACTGAATCAGCCTTTCTGATTTTCTTGCTTTAGATAATCTAGTCGCTATAAAGGAAAATATACTTCTCTTCAAATGCAGCGCAAAATGCGGTAAATATCTTTAAATTTCCGAAAATCCTCAGTGGAACAACAATTACGGTATTCATTTCATACAGTTTAAACTGAAGTAAATCAGTAGGGGAGTGACAAGAGAGCAGTTCTGTAACCGGGCTTCGGGGTAGCAGTAACCAACCTTTGATACCAGTACTGTAATGTACCGTACACTGTAAAAAACGCTCAGGTAAACTTCCCAAATTTAATGGAAGTTTTTAACCTATATGCTGTATGGAAATAATACCACACATCAGACTGCAAAAATAGGAATGCTGAGCGTCGCTACTATACAATGTTGTGGACTTTGCTACGTATTTGACTGTTTATTGAGCGGATGTAGTAACACTACCACGGATGCATNCGTATTTGACTGTTTACTGAGCGAATGTAGTAACACTACCAAGGATGCGTGGGGAAATAGTTTGCCATTCGCACTTTCTCACTATTCGTATACATTAATATGGTAATTTTAAGAATAATTTCTTACAGTGAACGCTTTATGTCACTAGTTCTGAAAATGGTGAAGGAAAGAAATGAGTGGAATATTTTTGAGGAATGTTTCGTAACCAGTTGGTTGGCCTGGTTAGTTGGCTTGGTAAGTTAGTACGACCCTTTGTTATTGATGTGGTCAGCTGTGGTAAAAAATGTTTTGCAAAAATTTTGCCAATATTTTGTGCGAAGAGGGTAGCTACGAGGCACTTCTTAGAAACTTTTTTTTCTAGATTGTCCGTCATTGTTTTCACAGGTGTGTGGTATGGCAGGTTGGTCTTGTAGGTTCTCCTAGTCAGTTTTTCAGGAACTGGTCTCGTCAGGAGCTAGTCTTGGGCTCAGTCAATTTCGCCAGGATCCAGTCTGGGTGGAGTTAGTCTTAGGTGAGGTCAGTCGTCGGCTATTATGGTTAGTCGGTATCTGTCCTTGTTGTGACCAGCTAGTAATTTACAATTGTATGAACTGCTACTTTTCTCGATTTTTCGAGTCAATGTCATTGGGGTAAGGTCGAGGTCAACAACCAACATGGTGGCTAAATCTACCGCTCTTCTGGCGGCGAAATCGATAATTAATACACTAGCTTCACCTAGGTGATGATAACGTAAACAAATGACCAACGAAAAAATTAATATGGTGGATGTATTGCACTGAACAGAATGAGACAGGGTGTATGGGTAGAGGAGGGAAAAGTTAATACAGTTAGAGAAATTGGTGGCGGGTCGAACGAGCATGAGTAATCAAACAAAAAAAAACACTGTTGGGTGGCGAAGCGAACACAAGTAATCGACCAATGAGAGACATTGGTGAGGGTCAGTCGTCTGCTCGACATGGTAAGGAGGAAACCTCCGAAAATGTAATTTTTTATATATAAAAAATATGTAATTGTTTTAATGTTTTATTTTTGTTTAAGGTTATTCAAGGTTACGGACACATGGTTATGTTCAAAGGTCAAGATCATTTAGACCCAATTTGGTGGTTCGGTGATGTCATAACTTTGTGGCTGGTCCGCTCCAGTCCCCCAGCACCTCTAAACCCAAACATTCCAACTTTTAGTTTTTCATAAAAAAAATTATATTTTTTTTAAACAAAATGTTTGTATATTTTAATTAACTTTTAGCAGTTTTATATTTTTGGGGGTATTTATAAAGAATCTTGCAATTTTTTTGGTTCAATGCCATCCAAGGTTAAGGTCAAAGGTAAAGGTCAAGGTCACCGACATCCAACATTGGGTTCGTAGTCAGTATGCTAGCCGACTTTATTAAATGTATTCAATTTTTACAATTTTTTTCTTGAGTTTTTTTAAGGTTATTGAGGTCAAGGTCACAACATGGTGGCCGAAGTCATCAATGTAATTTTTTTTAGATTTTTAATTTTTCAAATGTTAAAATTTTTCTGGCTTCAGGATTATCCAAGTTCAAGGGTGAAAGTCAAGGTCAAGGTCATCGACACCTAACATGGTTGTCTAGATAGGCACTGGTCGACCTGGCGAGAGCCGGTCGTGTCGGGAGCTTAGTCGATTCACTTGTCATCGAAACCCAAACCTCCTACATGTACATCTTTATTTTTTTTTATAGCTTTTTAGTTTTTTTATAAATTTTTTGGGGACTTTAGAATTTTTCTGCTATTTTTTTGGGCACAGGATTAAGGTTGTGGGTCAAGGTCAATGTCAGCGAGATCCAAGNATTTTTCTGCTATTTTTTTGGGCACAGGATTAAGGTTGTGGGTCAAGGTCAATGTCAGCGAGATCCAAGATTATGTTTGTGTGACGTCACAACATGACGGGCTGCCGGCGCCGATGCCTGCCAGTTTTGTCCCATTTAAAATACATTGCCTCAGACTCATCTTTTATATTCTACTGTTGAGGCCATTTCTCATGTTCATAAANTTGTCCCATTTAAAATACATTGCCTCAGACTCATCTTTTATATTCTACTGTTGAGGCCATTTCTCATGTTCATAAACAGCTGGCACCAGTAATACCAGAACAAATTTGTTAATTGTTTGGTAGTGAGAGAGAATGTTAAGTAATGTAAGTACAGAAAAAAATTTTAAATATAATAAATGCTGGAAATGTTGACTTTATTCAAGTCTGAGAAGTGTAAAAAAAGCAATTTTCATTGCTCTTCTTGAAAATTACTTTTAATGGTTATATGTGAAAAGGCAGGTTTATAATAATGACTGGAAAAATTCACTTATCCATTCCGTGACTGTTCTATTTTAAAATCAAATACATGTGTACTATTTTCGCAGTTATAATGTACAGAAAAACTTAGCAAATTCATTTGAAGAAAAGCTATACTTCAAACACAGGTACACAAGTGTTACTTGCGCAGTTTGGTTGTAATTAAAGACGTCGTTTCATTGCGGAAAAAGTTGGCTGTTTCTTGGATTTGAACATACATATTATTCACATGGAAGAAAGTTTTCTTTCATTACTGGTTGCCATGCGTGTACGAAGTTGCTTCTGCATTTAACTGGGCCAATGAGGAATCCGGCGCTATAAAACTGTAAGTTTGTGATTGGTCANGTACGAAGTTGCTTCTGCATTTAACTGGGCCAATGAGGAATCCGGCGCTATAAAACTGTAAGTTTGTGATTGGTCAGCAAGAAGATATTAATCATCTAATCAGTAATAAATGTAGATGCAACAGCTTTATCACAAATGTTATGGTAAAAAAATGTTTTACTAGTTTCCAGTGTTTCTACTCATATTCTGTTGGACAAACAAGGGCCGCGGTGGCGCAACGGTTTTGTACGTTCGTATNAGTTTCCAGTGTTTCTACTCATATTCTGTTGGACAAACAAGGGCCGCGGTGGCGCAACGGTTTTGTACGTTCGTATCCCACCAAGGCAAACCGGGTTTGATTCCCGACGGGATCAATCCCGAATTTTTGCATGTAGGAATCGTGCTGGACGATGCAGTTGGTCAGGGGGTTTTCTCTGGGATCGGGGCAGCGGTGGCGTAGTGTCCAGGGCGCTCGCCTCCCACCACGGCGATCCGCGTTCGATCCCCGGCGGGTTCACTCCCGGATTTTCGCATGTGGGAATCGTGCTGGACGATGCCGCTTGCTGGCGGGTNGTACGAAGTTGCTTCTGCATTTAACTGGGCCAATGAGGAATCCGGCGCTATAAAACTGTAAGTTTGTGATTGGTCGGCAAGAAGATATTAATCATCTAATCAGTAATAAATGTAGATGCAACAGCGTTATCACAAATGTTATGGTAAAAAAATGTTTTACCAGTTTCCAGTGTTTCTACTCATATTCTGTTGGACAAACAAGGGCCGCGGTGGCGCAACGGTTTTGTACGTTCGTATCCCACCAAAGCAAACCGGGTTTGATTCCCGACGGGATCAATCCCGAATTTTTGCATGTAGGAATCGTGCTGGACGATGCAGTTGGTCAGGGGGTTTTCTCTGGGATCGGGGCAGCGGTGGCGTAGTGTCCAGGGCGCTCGCCTCCCACCACGGCGATCCGCGTTCGATCCCCGGCGGGTTCACTCCCGGATTTTCGCATGTGGGAATCGTGCTGGACGATGCCGCTTGCTGGCGGGTTTTCTCGGGGTACTCCCGTTTCCCCCGCCCTTAAATTCCAGCACCGCTCCATTCTAGGGTCTCATTTCATGTCATGCCCGGGGATGACGGTCACCTACAGGTCCCAGCTGGAAAGACCGTCACTAGGTGGGTGTCGCCTTGCCCTGGGTGCACTCCCCACACGCCATTATTATTATTATTTCTGGGATCTCCCGTTTTCCCCCGCCCGTGCTTTACGGTGCTGCTCCATACTCGCCTCGCTTCACCTTCATTGGCTTGCAAGACCCCGATGTTAAGAGCAGCACAATTCTCTGCACAGTTGGACAAATCCTGAACGACTATGAGTCAATAATAAACACGCAAGGAAACAAGTACCGAATCCCGTTCTACATAGACTGCGGTAAAACTGTCAGCTTACTTGAAGCAGCAGTCAGTGAAGATATATACGGAGCCGGATTTCAAGTATAAAGATAACTGTGCAGCCTACAGCTCATAAATCCCACATTTACGTCACAGGTCAAAGAAAGATATCTTCAAATTGACATGTCTCGAAAAATATTTTTAGCCAGTGTTGGGAGCGTTAATATTTAACAATAAATTCTGAAGTCCGTATATTCACCACAGCTGAACGCTTCGTCCATGTTCTAGTCCAAATTATTCATCACGCGGACGTTTCGCCTGAGAGGAGTGTGCCATCATTCTGCAGGCGACTCGTAAAAAATGCTGATAGTATTCTGTGGCGTAACCGGACTAAATCAGCCTCGCTGTGGTATTTTAAAATTCAATGCAGCAACTTAACCTAACTTCTAATAAAACTTAAAAAGGACTTTCATAAATCTTGTGTATCTCAAAATTATCGTATTTGAGTTAATCACAGGAATTACGACGCGAGGCCGTAACAATTGGGCGTTATAACTCATATCACACAATATGTCATTGGCACAGTTGTGATTCTTTCACGAAAATACCATATTTCAAAATTTCGTGTTAATTTGTGTTATTGACTGTGAGTATGAGAAACTGTTTGCCCAGTCGACTGGGCGGGTGACAATCCTGTCACTACAAAAGTTAACGTTCATGCTTTGCCTTAAATGAACTAAGGCATGTAAAAATACTTATTAGTTAATCGTTTAAGTGGGATGCAGCTATGTTATTGTACAAAATTAACTGTGGAAACAATATTTAAAAAATTACGCTGCTATTTATTATACCTCCGATCAACCTACACTCCAGCCACAGAAGAAAATAGTACACAGAAGTCACACAGCTTTACAGTCCCCTTGAAGTAGGACGTGCTCGGTCTTTGAGTTTGTGTGGTTGAGGAGCGGGCCTCGTTCCGATTGGTCCTGCCGCGCTGTGAATTGTTTCCTGATGGTTCGGCTGAAGTCCGGCAGATTTGTTTCTTGTCACTGAGTTAAAGATGATCTTGCGCCATGTCGTCAGGACGTGAAGCCATTTCATCGAGAAGTGCATTTGGAGTTCGGAACAGACGTGGCAGATTCTCTTCTGTAAACGTGGGCATTCTATGCTCTCGCTTCAGTTGCTTAAATTCCTGTGGCCAAACTCAGTAGGGCGAGAAGGCAGCAACCTATGATGAAATGATCTCAGCTCGATTAATGTAGACCCAGTAATGTGGAGTCATAGAATAACTAAGAATGCAGAAGCCAAGCATCCCTGTCTACCGCGAACTCCAGCCGCGCACATCAGCAAAACTGCTTCATTTGTTCGCAACATGGCTAAACGCTGTTCACAAATCAGGTGGCAGCCCAAACGAAAGGGAATATTTTGCAGCACGTTACAGCCAACCAGACGAAAGGTTCATTTCTAGAACCTCGCGCAGCTAATCAGTGCTTGAGCACGCTCACATCAAAGGAACTGCCGTACCATTTTACTCCCGTGTACTTACGAGGCTGTATCAAAAAAGATTCGAGACCATCTCTATTTATAATAAAGTACTTTATTCATATATGTTTACACACTACCGCCTTCAAAACAGTTCGCTTGCGCTGCAATGCACCACTCTCAGTTGCCCTGTCACTTCTGGAATGTGTCATGGAAGTTTCCTTCTCGAAGCGTGTCAAGCACCTTCTGCGATTCTTGCTTGATCTCCGCAGTGGTAGTTCATTTCCTGTGATCAAACTTGGGTGCACGGGTACGATCCTGATACAGTGGAAGAGTCCATCGCCTCCACGATCGAAAAAGGCGAGGCAGGTTCACAGCTCAACCAAATTGCGTGCTCGTCGTGTTTTCAACATTCGTGGCAGTGTGAATCGAGAATTCGTCCCCAGGGGCTAATAGTGCGTTCTACTGCCAAGTTTAAAGGCGTTTGGAGGAGGACTTTTGGCGAGAGAGTCCTGGTTTGAGGTGCGTGAGTGTGTGGATGCTCCACAATGACGATGCAGCACCCTGTCACCAAACTCTTCTAGCACGTCAACTTCTCGCCAGAAACAACACGGCGCTGCTTCTGCACCCGTCCTGCTCGCGATATTTGGCTCCTGCACACTTTGCCCTCTTCCCCAAGATACAGTTCCAGCTCAACATTTTCCTGTTTTTACACCATTACGGGGATCCAGCGTTAATTGCAAAATAGGCTCGACATGCTTCGAGAAGAAGACTTCCATGACACATTCCAGTAGTGGCAGGACTACTCAGAGTCGTGCATTGCTGTTCAAGGGAAATATTTTGAAGGGGATAGTGTATAAACGTAGATAAATAAAGAACTTTCTATTAAACATATACCACATCATGTTTATTTTGTGGTGAAGCCTAGCATGGCACTCACGTCATAGCTAGAGGTCCAAAAGTCTGACAGTAGTCTTAACTTCGTAGTTTCTGAACAGAGGAGCAATCTGCCGTAATCAGAAGCCTTTTTAATTTTTTAAGTGTGCATAATTCGCTCATATTTTCTCTATCTTTATATTACGGGCTCATAATTTTGTAGGCCACTCCGAGTGAACTATTATATAATGGCAAAAGTAGCACAAGTGTACGAGTGTTTTAAAATTACTAGTAGTAAATGAATTAGCGAGGNAGCTGGAAAGACCGTCACTAGGTGGGTGTCGCCTTGCCCTGGGTGCACTCCCCACACGCCATTATTATTATTATCTCTGGGATCTCCCGTTTTCCCCCGCCCGTGCTTTACGGTGCTGCTCCATACTCGCTTCGCTTCACCTTCATTGGCTTGCAAGACCCCGATGTTAAGAGCAGCACAGATCTCTGCACAGTTGGACAAATCCTGAACGACTATGAGTCAATAATAAACACGCAAGGAAACAAGTACCGAATCCCGTTCTACATAGACTGCGGTAAAACTGTCAGCTTACTTGAAGCAGCAGTCAGTGGAGATACATACGGAGCTGGATTTCAAGTATAAAGATAACTGTGCAGCCTACAGCTCATAAATCCCACATTTACGTCACAGGTCAAAGAAAGATATCTTCAAATTGACATGTCTCGAAAAATATTTTTGGNAAGATATCTTCAAATTGACATGTCTCGAAAAATATTTTTAGCCAGTGTTGGGAGCGTTAATATTTAACAATAAATTCTGAAGTCCGTATATTCACCACAGCTGAACGCTTCGTCCATGTTCTAGTCCAAATTATTCATCACGCGGACGTTTCGCCTGAGAGCAGTGTGCCATCATTCTGCAGGCGACTCGTAAAAAATGCTGATACTCTTATGTGGCGTAACCGGACTAAATCAGCCTCGCTGTGATATTTCAAAATGAAATGCAGCACCTTAACCTAGCTTGTAATAAAACATAAAAAGGACTTTCAGAAATCTTGTTTAACTCTAAATTATCGTATTTTATTGAATTGAAGGAATTACGACGCGAGGTCGTAACAATTGGGCGTTATAACTCATATCACACAATATGTCACACACTTTCATGTAGCTATTCCATCGAGAAGTGCATTTGGAGTTCGGAACAGACGTGGCAGATTCGCTTCTGTAAACGTGGGCATTCTATGCTCTCGCTTCAGTTGCTTAAATTCGTGTGGCCAAACCCAGTAGGGCGAGAAGGCAGCAACCTATCATGAAATGATCTCAGCTCGATTATGTAGACCCAGTAATGTGGAGTCATAGAATAACTAAGAATGCAGAAGCCAAGCATCCATGTCTACCGCGAACTCCATCCGCACACATCAGAAAAACTGCTTCATTTGTTCGCAACATGGTTAAACGCTGTTCACCAATCAGGTGGCAACCCAAACAAAAGGGAATATTTTGCAGCACGTTACAGCCAATCAGACGAAAGGTTCATTTCTAGAACCTCGCGCAGCTAATCAGTGCTTGAGCACGCTCACATCAAAGAAACTGTCGTGCCATTTTACTCCCGTGTACTTACGAGGCTGTATAAAAAAATATTCGATACCATCCCTATTAATAATAAAGTACTTTATTAATTTATGTTTGCACACTATCGCCTTCAAAACAGTTCGCTTGCGCTGCAATGCACCACTCTCAGTTGCCCTGTCACTTCTGGAATGTGTCATGGAAGTCTTCTTCTCGAAGCGTGTCAAGCACCTTCTGCGATTCATGCTTGATCTACGCAGTGGTAGTTCATTTCCTGTGATCAAACTTGGGTGCGCGGGTACGATCCTGAGACAGTGGAAGAGTCCATCGCCTCCACGGCCGAAAAAGGCGACGCAGGTTCACAGCTCAACCAAGTGCGTGCTCGTCGTGTTTTCAACATTCGTGGCAGTGTGAATCGAGAATTCGTCCCCAGGGGCTAATAGTGCGTTCTACTGCCAAGTTTAAAGGCGTTTGGAGGAGGACTTTTGGCNATCGAGAATTCGTCCCCAGGGGCTAATAGTGCGTTCTACTGCCAAGTTTAAAGGCGTTTGGAGGAGGACTTTTGGCGAGAGAGTCCTGGTTTGAGGTGCGTGAGTGTGTGGATGCTCCACAATGACGATGCAGCACCCTGTCACCAAACTCTTCTAGCACGTCAACTTCTCGCCAGAAACAACACGGCGCTGCTTCTGCACCCGTCCTGCTCGCGATATTTGGCTCCTGCACACTTTGCCCTCTTCCCCAAGATACAGTTCCAGCT
Organism: Clitarchus hookeri; assembly: GCA_002778355.1. Lineage (NCBI taxonomy): Eukaryota > Metazoa > Arthropoda > Insecta > Phasmatodea > Phasmatidae > Clitarchus > Clitarchus hookeri. Next base: position 13,012 of record NQII01008826.1, read on the forward strand.
CAACATTTTNACCCGTCCTGCTCGCGATATTTGGCTCCTGCACACTTTGCCCTCTTCCCCAAGATACAGTTCCAGCTCAACATTTACCGGTTTTTACACCATTACGGGGATCCAGCGTTAATTGCAAAATAGGCTTGACATGCTTCGAGAAGAAGACTTCCATGACACATTCCAGTAGTGGCAGGACTACTCAGAGTCGTGCATTGCCGTGCAAGGGAAATATTTTGAAGGGGATAGTGTATAAACGTAGATAAATAAAGAACTTTCTATTAAACATATACCACATCATGTTTATTTTGTGGTGAAGCCTAGCATGGCACTCACGTCATNCGTGCAAGGGAAATATTTTGAAGGGGATAGTGTATAAACGTAGATAAATAAAGAACTTTCTATTAAACAGATACCACATCATGTTTATTTTGTGGTGAAGCCTAGCATGGCACTCACGTCATAGCTAGAGGTCCAAAAGTCTGACAGTAGTCTTAACTTCGTAGTTTCTGAACAGAGGAGCAATCTGCCGTAATCAGAAGCCTTTTTAATTTTCGAACTGTGCATAATTCGCTCATATGTTCTCTATCTTTATATCACGGGCTCATAATTGTGTAGGCCACTGCGAGTAAACTATTATATAATGGCAAAAGTAGCACAAGTGTACGAGTGTTTTAAAATTACTAGTAGTAAATGAATTAGCGAGGNAACTATTATATAATGGCAAAAGTAGCACAAGTGTACGAGTGTTTTAAAATTACTAGTAGTAAATGAATTAGCGAGGTGTAAAAATCTTTATTTCTAATGCAAAATAAGAATGTACTTTAGCGCCAAAGTGGCTAAAGTTCGATGGTTAAAGAGCAGCGAAGGAATGGAAAGGCCCGGAAAACTGGCGTTACCTGAGTAACAACGCTAGCCAATAACAACATTCGTCAAGTTTCCCACATGAGAATATTGGATGTGATCTCGTGGCCTCTTGTAATTAGAGATGGAAGAGTTTCTGTGCCACAGTAATCTAGCAGCCAGGCTGCACATTTGACCAGTCGTATCAGAATAACTCACAAGTTGCCTGCAGATGGACGTCTTGCTTAGAGGGATGTTCGGAGCAGCGCGTGGGTAATGTTGTCAACCTAAGAACAATAAATTCGGCTACATACATCCAAATTTCGGAACAATTATAACTAAGCTACGATTCAAAAATAAATGATTTTCTCACTAATGTGCATTATGAAAATAATTCTTATTATCAGTATACAGTAACATGACTTACTTATTCATTGCTGTCTAGGCACTTCAAAGAAGAAATTCAATTCGTGCTCAAAACACTACAAATATATCGTGTTATCATACTTTGAGAACCTTATTTTTGATAAAAATTACACCATTGTATGTTAACTAAAGTGTCCTTGTATTCGTGTGACATTGATGAGGCTGAGTATTCTGTTCAACATGATAAAAGTGATCACAAAAATTATGTTACCGAGGAAGCGAAAAAGATTTTCGTTCCATGTACACTTATGGTTGTAAACAACCTGGTAAAAAAACGGTATTAGTGTATACCTTGTGTACAAAGACAAAGTAAGAGAGAAAGTACACAGTAACGTTACCCAGTGCTTCAAACAGAAGGGGGGTATTATCAGTTCAGAGGACATAAACTTTACAGACTACCGTCTGGCCATTAATAAAACCGGGAAGAATGGCTACAGAAGCAATATGACCAATTCGGCTCCAGTTGGCAAGACGACGCGAGGGTTGGAGATGTCCGTCCTTCGTGGGGTAGCCGTCGTCGGGCGCCCAGCCGAGGGCGAATCACTCGGAAGTCGGCGAGGACTGCTAAACCCCTCGGGCACTCCAAGCCGCTAGTTCGCTTTGCATTGCAGATGTTATCCTCCAGCAGTCTCTCGGAGACTGATTCAAGTCAACCGCCCGTGCCCCCCNGCCGCGGGGACCAGACCCTCGGAAGATTATTACCGTGTTCTCCGTCGGACCAGGTCCTGCCGTGATTCCACATCCCGTCTGCTCCACACCCAGGGGTTCTTACCCACGGCGCAGTCGCCGACGAGAACTCTTTTGACTTAACCATTTCAGGCGTACTTTAATCTACGGTTTCAAGTGTTGCAAACAACACATTTTATGATGCACGTTGTAGTTGACACTTTCATTCCCACTCTAGACAATTGTCTACATTTTGCACAAGAAGGTTATATTTGACCAGAACTGTACACAGTGAGGCTTAGTGCCAAATAATCTTCCCTGTGGGTATGTGATTCGCTAGCCGTGCTTCTGCTCTAGGTTATGACTGGCTCATATCGCTGATCACCAGAACACACAGCCTACAGCTTTTAGGTTGAGATAACGAAACTAGTTATTTAACAGCTTAAGTACAGCACACATCAAAAAAATGTCTAATTTGCAAACCTGAAACCATAAATTAATGTGGGAACGAAAGGTTTAAGTCGACAAAACACTTTTCTCGTTGTCACATCCAACGAGCTGTGGGTTATATGCTTGGCTATAGATATATGAACCTATTATTTATTACCTTGACCAGTAAGACTGTTTGCGAATAATTTCTCGCAGCCTAAGATCATTGGTCTTTGAGCTTCGCAGTGTGCAGTAAAGACCAGAGCATATCTAGATAATTGCGTACAGTGGATCTGAATGGGTTAAGAGTCGGAGAGACTAACCCGAAGTACGTGATTTTCTCGCCGGAAAGATATGCCGAACCTCGTAGTTGTCATGCCCATTTTGCCTGCCGTCTGGTGAGGGTTTGTGTCGTACGAACGATGCGTATGTGAGCGAAGTTTTATTCTTATCGCTTTCAATATCAGCTTGTCTCCTTGGTGTTCCACTATAACCGAGAATGGTAAAGTGACGTCCTTGTTCCCCTTGCAGTGACGCAGTTTTACTGTTTGGTAATCTCAAGTTATGAATAAACGGGAATAGTGAAATAATGCAAAACGGAGCGCTTCCATCAAAATAGTTTTCAAAAATGTAATGTTTGTTCTGAAACCTTTTAAAATGTGTCCTAATTAATAATATAAAATGTTATGTAATATATACTAAAGAGGTACTTCCTATTTTTTCAACTTTTAACTATTTTAGTATATATATATATACATTTATAAGTTCACATATTTTTCATGATTGAAAAAAAAATATGGCTTATTTATATACTTGGAATAGCGTGTATAATTTTTAAATGTTGGTAGGGCGTTTGGGAGTAGGATGAAGGGATCTTGGAGAAAATCAAATTAATATAACAATAGCGATACAAATAATGAANCCTATTTTTTCAACTTTTAACTATTTTAGTATATGTGTTTATATATATATATACATATACATTTATAAGTTCACATATTTTTCATGATTGAAAAAAAAATATGGCTTATTTATATACTTGGAATAGCGTGTATAATTTTTAAATGTTAGTAGGGCGTTTGGGAGTAGGATGAAGGGATCTTGGAGAAAATCAAATTAATATAACAATAGCGATACAAATAATGAATTAAGTGAATGAATAAATTGCAAAGTTTTCTTAACAAAATTTTGCCTTGTTATCAAATCACTTTCTCATAATTCAAGTATACTGTACATTTAGTTTCAGCTGACTGTTTCTAGTTCATATACACCAAACTCTCTCTGAGTTCACCACTGTAAAAAATATTCACATAAAAAATACCGAAACAACCAACGAATTATAGATATTTTTCATAAAATTTACATAGCCTAACATTTAGGACATACGCCTATGTGATTTGTTTGGTCAGTACAGTACAGTTGATACTACGGCATGAAATAATAGGGATTATACTCAGATATATGTACTGTAGCACATGGAACTTACTAGTGCGCTGTCAGAATATTTGCAAGACTTCTTGCATTAGTTTTTTTTTATCAAATGTCTTTGTGGATTTTTGTTGTGTATTCTGTACGGCAATGTTTCATGATCTTTTTAACATTAGTTTCTTTTTTTTTCTTTTTTTTTATGATCGAAAGTAAACCTTAGGTTACGAACTATACACCAGGATGTTACGCTTTTTTTTATTGTTGTTCTGTTTTCTTTTCTACGATTTTTCATATGTAGATATGTCCCAAAAATTGCACCCACGGGCTGCAGGAAAACGATATCATACAAAGTTAGTTATTGAAACAAATCGCGGAATCGTTCTAAAAAAAAAACCTTTTCTACTAATAGTGACGTCCGTGATCGTTCACAGTGATAGTTTATAGAATTACAAGCAATGTTAAATGAATAGAAGTTTACATAATTTTTTGCGTGGATAATAAAAGGCAATGAAGCAAATTTGAATATTTAGCAGCAACATGCGCAACATACACTACAATATTTGGGTTCTACATTTCAAGGTGCTACATTTCATGGAAAGAAAAATATTTCTATTAATTAATTTTGAGAAGATTACATTCTTGATTTTAAATTATCATCATTAATATTTGGGTAGTTTTCATTTACTCTGTCAATGTTTAAAAAACTCCGTTTCAGTAATAATGCATTCATAGTGATTAGTCAAATTATAAACAAATTTCTGAACATCTGCATATCGTGCTCATATCTTTCAAAATATAAATTTCACTAATTGTTACATTGGTTCACATTATAGGTTTAATCAAATTATATGAGATGCCTATACTAGTGTCCCTTTTATTTCCCAAATAAATTATATTTTTTGTGGTAACATCATGTGCCTTATCTAGCATATCACAAAACGTCGCTAAGATAAGCTAACAAAATATCTACATTTTTTTCAGCACTGAAAAGCTAAGGAATTCTGACTTTACTATAATCAATCAATTCCAGTTAGTATGGGCAGAAAATGCGGTAAAATTCGTGCCAAACAAATATAAATGTATGCTTCAATATGACAAAAGTATTTAAATACCAGCAGAGATAAACATTGCCAGCGACCAACTCAAGGCCACTGGCCGACTAGCCATTCTACATTACGTTTGCGGTAGAAAATAGTTCCAATGGTATTTTGAAATTGACAGTGAAGGTCAACCGCATTTAATATTTTTTTCTTTGCTTTCTTCAATGATCTGTAATATTACAATACTATGTGAGCATGCAAGTATAAAATCTTTAGGCTTGAAATATTTTATTTCGTTGCCTTGGTTTCGGGGCATAAACGCCGTAAGTTGCCCGTGTTGTGAAAGATGGCGGAAACTGTGGTGATTAGCCACACAACCAATGCCTTCAAAGCACGCGAACACGATGATTAATACAAGCTGCCACCTTGGAATGGACAGAGTATAGGCAAGGAGATTCAGCTGTGGTTTGTCGTTGCCTCCCGCTGTATGAAGGTGGAACGACAACACAATACCGAGTCCTGGACCAGGGAAGGCAATTTTTCCACTAACGGAAAATTCCAGACTTGGCTGGTAATTGAACCCGTGACCCTTGGCGTCCAAGTTATGCATCCTAACCACAGGACCAAGCACCCATCCATGCATACACCAGCGCATTGTCTACACGAAATAGCTAATTTTCTATCACCAGCAGCAACAGCCAAACGAGTTTCTTCTGCGGGCAAGCCTCATTTCGTTCAGAGCAGTAGTTTCCCACCCTCCGCAGACATCGTCGTGGTATTTACGAAGTAGCTGATATCATTAGTACGTCCACAGTCGACATCATCTCTTCTAGCTGTGCATTTCCTCCGCGGTTAAACATTGTCCCACATACTACGCCCCTGTTGGTGTACATTTCTTCACTATCTTCTTCGGTTTCTACAAGGAGTTCTACCTCGTACATTTTGCATTTGAAATTAAAACCACTCACAACTTTGCAGCCTGTATCTCTTCTCACGCATAATGCTCATGTCTCGGAAACCACCAACTGTTGAACTATGAATGTCAAATACTTGAAGGTAATAATTCACTTTGTGAAGATGATGTTTCAGTAGATACGCGTGAATTATTTGACGCGATATTCTGTTCAGTGGTATTATTGTCTGCTTCAGAAGGCGTGAACACAGAGTCCATGGTGTCTGGAACGTCTTTGCCATTACATGTTTCACGCCGAATTGCTTATGTCTTTTCTCTGGAATCCGAAAAGAAGTACTGTAATAAACCGAGCTATATCAGAGGCAACACTAGAGAATTGTAAATGCTTCATTCTACGTTTCAACTCTTAACATTCAAACGTACGTATTATATGTATGTATATGCACACACATAAAAAGTAAAAGTAATCGATTGTCTAATTATTCGTAAATTAATCGAAGAAGTATTGACTTTTGATGAAATATTTTGTATATTCATATTGCATCATAGAGTATATTAATAAACAATAAGTTACTAATACAACTGTCAAAAAATTTTTAAAAAAAGGTGGGTTTCAAATTGCACCCGTTTACCTGCCTCACCAAGGATAGTGAACCCGCGGATTCCGCGGGCTGAACCCTGGTCTATCTCATTAATGAAGAACGGAAGTTTGAAGGGTGATTTTGGGGACGCGCAGCGCCCCTCCCTTAAGGGGTAGAGGGTTGGAACCAAATTTGTGCAAAGCCTTGAACCTTCCTCTTTCGATCCCACCCCACCCCCTCTTCACCATCCACCGCCCTGGGAGGAGATGCGACTACCAGAGGGGTGTGTTTTTAACTTTTGTCGGTGCTGGAAGTCGCAGTTTTCGGTGGATTTCGCCAGGATTTGAGAGAGGGCTGTCTCTTTGGACCTTCCCTCAGCCGTTGGGTCAGTTATGCCCTTTTGTAAAAATGTCAGTACCCTTGAGGGGATGAGGGCATTAATGTTTTAGGCTCTTGAAGCCACAGTTTTTGGCCGATTTCGGTGGGACTTGAGGGAGGGCTGTCTCTTCGGACCCTCCCTCGACTTAAAGTTAGTTAGGCCCTTTTGGATGAATGTCAGTACCCTAAAAGTGTACCATAATATGCGCCATACAAAGTATGTTGGCCCATATTTAGCGTGCCATAATTAAGGTGCAGTGTACCATAACTTAGGTATTTTGTACTATAATTTAGAAATCTGAACTGTAATGGACTCAGCACCGCTCAAGTTTACCTTTAGGCCTGAAATGAACATGGTTGGGCCGTACCATTATTAGATCTGCACCACACATATCGGTATTTCGTACGATAATTTCGAAATTCATTCCACAATGGACTCTACACTTACCAAGTTTATCGCAGGCCATATTTATGACCTGGGTTTCAGATTGCACGCATGTAGATGCTTCACAATTGTTAACTAAAAACGCGGGTTACGCAGGCCCTGCTTCTTTTGAGGCCAGCACTTATCGCAGTTATTGTAGCCCCCTACGACAACATTAATATAATTACTCTCTGTCAAAAAATTTTTTTTAAAAAGTGGGTTTGAAATTGCACCCATTTAACTGCCTCACCCAAGGATAGTGAACTCGCGGATTCCGCGGGCTGACCCCTGGTGTATTAATAACCCATTACCCACTAGGTAGTGCTTATTTCTCGATCTAGCCGCCAGGCGAGCTGTCGTTCTCTCTCACCTATGCCTGGCAGACCATCTTGGATTCCACTTTTACTTAGTCACATTTACTTCATACTCAGTCTTTCCATGCCAAACATCTTGGATTTTATCCATGTTTTCTTATTCCATGCCATGCATCTTAGATTACATCACTGCCACCATAATACTATCACCTTGTTTCCTGAAAAATTCGCGGATTCATTTCGGGACAAGCTAGAATGCAAGACACGTGCGTTTATATAAGTTCAATCATTGGGCCACACGGTGTTTGACGCCTTCTGGAGAACGCTGGCCCAATCGTTGCCTTCCACTGTGCAGGTGATATCTGCATATTTGTCCATACGACTGTGCCGTCTAGCCTATAGGTCATTTAATTCGCAAATTTTTCAGTTCTCTACTGAGTTATGCTCTATCATTCCATATCAGCCATCTGGAATTTCATTCGTCTAAGCCACCAGGTGACAGCCATATTTGTTTATATTTTTAGCACATATAGGTGCTGTCGTCGCCCTTCATATTGGATTCTATGTTCAATGCCTAGGTGGTGCTAATTTCTCGATTTCGCCGCTTGCTATCGTCTTGTACCAAATGACGACGAGATCCATATCCGCAAAGTACGTATTGTTTGTTTTATTTTCAACATAAGTATTTTTTAAATTTTTTTTATATGAATTTTTTTTTATAAAATCAGGTAGTTTTTATTGTCAATGCTTTAAAAGCAAAATAAAACGCAGACCTTCTCCTGCACACGCTCACATAAATTTTATATAAAACAGACTTTCGTAATCGATTATGTACGCCACATTACACACATATTTATTTGCATTGGTACTTAGTGTTTCAAGTTTATGTTAATAATTTATTTAAAATTTTCCGGCTGGACTTAGTAGTTCGTTGGGATTATGGCAAACATTCAAACCACATGAATGTAAGCACATTGGAGAGTTGTTTTTCAAACACCTAGGGCAAAGTTACAAATTTGAGTTAAATAAAAAGATGAGACTTTTAAATAATATAGTCTTCATAACAGTTTACGGTTAAAACGTATTAATTTCGCTCGTCCTATATTTGCAATCACACACACGCACACACACTGGCCCAGCATAACGACCACGTCGCCGACACAACAATACCCTTTCTTATGCAACGTTCACGACACACGTTACAGCATACTTATTCCTGCCATAGAAACACAGATCCATCACAACATCGTAACTTGCCTAGGTAGGTTTAAAAAAACAACACGCACAAACTTGATGTGGTAGTTTTTAAGTATTTTTCGCAGGGAGAAATATTAACACTTCGTTCAGGAAAAGCAACATGCCATATCATGTCGCCACTTCGCCAGCTCCACTTCTGCCAACTTCGGATTTTTAACCGTCCCGCCATCACGTCTTAATTATAATAAGTATTCAAACACTAAACTCTCGTTTCAGTTTTAAATTACAAATTCAAAAATCATTATTTTCGCTGTAACAAGTATAAAATATGCTAAAATTGAAAACACGTATAATTTTCCTGCTTATACTAGCGCTGCAAAACTTCCCGCAAGAGAGAGATAGAGATAGAGAGAGAGAGAGAGCGATAAGTTCCGCTCCGCGTATTCAAGTTTCTTCCTCTGACGAAAAAGAAAATACATCATGTCACTAGGGCATAATCACCGTATTTTGCGCTGATATTTTTAAGCATCAGCGTTTCCTAAAACTTTAAATATTTCAATAGGCAGCATTTAATTAACAAATAGCATACAAAACAATTAGGTTAAAACAGTATTTTAATTGTGAACTATTTCTTTCCTGCCTTTGCCAACACATCGCTGCTCTCACTGTGTTTAATTCGTATTGAATGTGAAATAAGTATTACAGGTTATGGAATATACTAAGTTAAAAATTCGTTTATTCAAAAATATAATACTTTAAAGCTAATCACAGTGTTATATATTTGTGGTATACAAGTTATTTAATAACCAGTTTGACATGTTATTCCTAGGGTAATTTTTCAAATGTTTGTTTCAAAACATCCGAAGAAACCGTGAATGGAATATACAAAATTTGCATGAATGATATGTGAAAAAGGTTTTCTTAATGAAAGCGTCGTAGATGTCGCCGTAATTACCTTACATTTTCACAAATTTTGCCCGCAGAATCGAAAATGTCCTTCCACTCTTACTTCGTGGAAATGGATTTTAAAGAAATCTAAGAGCGCTATTCCGCTATATATTTTAAAACCTTCATTCTTTAACTGATTCACTCTCGCTGTACACAATTGTACAAACAATTCACAGNTCCGCTATATATTTTAAAACCTTCATTCTTTAACTGATTCACTCTCGCTGTACACAATTGTACAAACAATTCACAGTAATATCATTTTTCGCAGTTACTTTACATTACGAAGCTCGGTAGCAAATGGTCTTCCCTGCGCGTAAATTACTGGTAAACCGCGCTAATGCGCAAACTGTGAATAATAATCTCACCATTTGTAAACAAAAACTTGCAGCTCTACTGGGTACGATGACGGTAAACTTACCATGTCAGGCTGATCACAGTACGCATCAAAATATTCTTATTTGCAACAACTAAAACGACACATAAAAGTGATGGTGAAAGGATTAATTAAGACTCCCTCCGAAAAAATTAGGACGTATATTTAATAACTGAAGGGGATCCAAATGTCCCTTGATAGCTAAGTGATGTAATAGCGTATATACAGGTCAGACATGGTATTTGTTTTGGTAATTTTATAGTTTTTTATTTTTATTATTATTATTATTATAAAACGCAAAATATAATTTGAGACCTTTGTTTCTCCTAGCTTTTGTATGATCTCTGTATAACAACTACACACATTGTGAAAACTGAAATAATTTGGCAACGTTTTTCAGTCATTGCGTTAAAGTATATGTCAAAAGCCATAGTGGAGTTAAGGTTTGCTGACCATTTACTTCAAAATGGGTCAAGTTACCAAATTGCAAACGATGGGACGTCAGATGCAGAAGTGTTTTCTATTGGTTGCCGCCCCATCCAGGTGACACACAGGAACAGCTGAGAGGAAACTCCAGAACGCCTTCCGCCCACGCACCAGTCGCCACCTGGAGTAGCACTTCGTGGGTCCTACAGGATTATCGCTGTCTACGTCTATCCACGCGTCGGTTGCTCTTGTGTTTCTGTCACCGCATCCGTGTTCGCTCTGAACACACTAGACTTCGCTGACTATGTAGTTACTTGCAGACCGCCCGTACANCTGTCACCGCATCCGTGTTCGCTCTGAACACACTAGACTTCGCTGACTATGTAGTTACTTGCAGACCGCCCGTACATATATATCGTGACAATGCCATTATCNTGTCTACGTCTATCCACGCGTCGGTTGCTCTTGTGTTTCTGTCACCGCATCCGTGTTCGCTCTGAACACACTAGACTTCGCTGACTATGTAGTTACTTGCAGACCGCCCGTACCTATGCCATTATCACGTGCTTTGCTGTCCAGCTTGTTGGACTGCCTGAAAGCGGGAGAGGTACACGCCACCAGTTTAACCTTGTGAGAACGACAGGACCATTTCTTACGCAGCGGTACTTTGTATAAGAGGCCCCAGGACTACACACGTTGATCGATGAGACGATTAGTACGAAAATAAAGCAGCCTGTAGATCACGACTATAGAAATTTTAATATTATGACATGAATTTCTGGATCCGTAACTAATGACCCCCCACGCCATAACATCAGGTGAAGGCCCTAACACGTGTCAGACTGTTATGTTGTCCTCTAGGACGTCCACGTATCCTCATCATTGTATGCCAAAGTGAAGCTTAACTCATGCGAGAAGGTAACTAGACGGTATGCCTGCCTCCAACGATCTCGTTCTCTGTGCCTCTCTACTGTCCTTCGTCATTCGCTCTCCTCCACACGGTCCTCGATAACAGCGACCTCATGGGTCGTGTGACCTATGCGCAAGTAGCTCTCGGTTCCTTTGCCAAAACACCGACCTGGTGTGCCTATCTTTACGACATATGATGAGATTATCGACACCGTTACCGTGTCTATTTGACGTCCGTGTGTCCACGTGCCGGTACATCTTCGCACAGTGGCGGCTCCGCGGTACAGTAACAGTATATCAGTCGAGCCGACCAACCGGCCTCGTGCAGGCCTGCTGTGCGGCCCCGTTCAGATGGGCACAGATTACGGCATTACACTTACTTCCGACGGCCCGTGGGACGTGCCTGTGCCCCAGCTGCCACTCAGACACTCGCCACGTACTTTAAATGTCATCCACGTCACTAAATCACCTGCTAAAGGCAACATACACTGAAGAGCCAAAGAAAACTGGTATAGGCGTGCGTATGCAAATAATAGAGGTATGGAACCAATCAGAGTAACGCTATGCGGTCGGCAGCTGCTACAATGGCAGGTTATCAAGATTTAAGTGAGTTTGAAGGTGGTGTTATAGTCGGCGCACGAGAGATGGAACATAGCATCTCCGAGGTAGCGATAACATTTGGATGTTCGCGTACGACCATTTCACGAGTGTGCCGTGAATATCGGGAATCCGGTAAAACATCACATCTTCGACATTGCTGCTGCCGGAAAAAAATAGTGAAAGAATGGGACAAACGACGACTGACGAGAATCATTAAAAGTGATAGACGTGCAACCCTTTCTCAAATTGGCGCAGATTGGATTTGTGAACTGCCCTGCAGGATTCATGGTGTGAATTCCCTCCTGCATACTTTCAGATATTAGTCGAGTCCATGCCACGTCGTCTTGCGGCACTTATGCGTGCCAGGGGGAGGGGGGGCTCTACACGATATTAGGCAGGTGTACCAGTTTTTTTTTTGGCTCTTCAGTATATTTTGTGAGTAGGCGTTTCACTTTCTTTGTCCGGTAGTGTGTATTTCCGTACTCTAGCGAAGCAGTTCAAGTACACAGCGGCATCAGAGAACTGAAAAGTTTCATGATATCACTACACGAAACTTATTCGGGCTACGGACACAGATAGTTGGTGATGAAGACGTTAACCACAGTAACCAGATGAGCAGAAGGTAATGGGGAAAAAGTTTTCTTTAGAATTCTCAATATCTGTTCTAAGGAAAAATTACTCCAAGAACACCAGTGAATGGTTTTCCGTTACCAAAGATATCCACAAAGAGTATAAAGCTAACGAATCTGTATGATTATAGTGAACACATTTCCACGCTGACGTTACGAAATTCATACGGATACAGTCGTCGTACACTCTAAAACTGAGTCAGTAATTTCAATCGGCATAATAATTTTTTGAGCTGTTATATACTGGCGAATCAATGGAATGCACTGAGATTTTACTGCCCAGCCGGTGCAACTAACAAACAATCAGTATGAATCACTGTTTAATCAGTGAATACCAGGAACTAAATTGATCTGTAGAGTTTGATTGATTCAAGTGAAGCAGGTTCAACAGATATGCAGTTAAATTCAGTTATTGCGCAGTGATTGCTGTTTCTATTTTGAATATACGTTATTTATGTGTTCATTATTTTTTTTACTTAAGATATCATCGACATACAATACTGACGGAACAAGTAGCTCATCTAAAGTGATTGTGGAAAACCATTGAAAACAGAAAAATTAGTATGGTTGGGCCGGAAAGCGAACCCTGCCCTCCCGAATACAAGTCCAGTGATTATCACTACGCTATCTCATTCTCTAAATAAACTGTTATTGTCTCTGCACAATCAAAGTGGTCAAAAATAAATACGAAATGTATGTTGTATTTGATATCTGCCTGACCTGTACAGGTAGCTAAGTTATCATTGTTTAAATTTGCCAATGAAACCGAGATATTGACCGAACTGAAGTCTTGTGTCACTGTTAGTAGCGAACATTTCGTAAAATACTTCATTCCGCCTTTACAAAGTAAACTAAAATTCCTGATTTAATTATAAGAACTGAATTTTAGAGCAACTACTGGAGAGAAATTTTTCCGGGGAGTCTGCGCCTTTCTCAGCTTCCGCTTCCGTATCCTGAAGGCCGCGAGGATGCCTCTAGGCCGTGCAAAGCAAGATTAATAGAGGAGGCAAACTAAGAATGAACACACACAAAGGACTGCAAAGCGAGCCGAGATCACTCACCCCACGTGACCCCCACGTCACTAGAACTGCAGAAAAGCTTCTTATTTGTACGAAGAACTACCTTTTGCGAAAATATTCCGCCGTCAGTGAAGAAAAACAGCTATTCTATTTTTTGTGCAGGATTTTTTGCCTGTGTCTTTATTCATCATATAGATGTTTGAAAGCGAACCATGGACGCATTCTCTTTATATTTGCGTTTTGGTTTCGTCATTTTCCTACTGAGAATATAATTTTTTTTAAAGAAACTTTCGTGATATCTATCACAGCGAAATAAAAGCCAACAACTTTAAATTGGTAACTGTGTTTACTGGAAATGCAATTAGTTGTGTTGAACGTATTCGCTGTGTATAAGGTACAAGGTAAGTATACTGAATTATGCGTTTCCGTATATATTTTTAACGAGACATCTCCTAGGAAACAGGAAACGCTATAGTAGTCGAAAATAGCGCACTGTGTGTATAAATTCACTCTCTTATAACAAACAATTGAAACTCACCGGGTGATATATAAATCAATTTGTAATATACTCAGAACCACTGTAATTATATTCAACACACTTCCAGGCCCTCAGCCTGAAGACTATATATCAGTTCTTGTAATAAACTATTTCAGTGCTTCAAAGGGAAACAACTGACGCACGATTTGTTATTCACTTTGTACCACTGTTAAAATAAAATTATAATCGAGCAGCACAGAATCAGACTCCAGCGAAGAGAGAAAAATGTTATCCTAATACTGAGTTACAACCAACATTATTCGGTAGGTAAGTGTTCCTATATACTTACATTTTTCAAATTTTGCTTGTGTGAAACATTGTCCATAACTGGCCGAAAATAGTTCCGGCTAACTCACCACATTCAGTCACAGTTTCAAGGTGCGGTGATAATTAAAAACATTTTTGGCAAGGTTCTTATACATGCTTACACATCGGGAATGATGAATATGCTGTCCTTGATATGGTTCGCAGAAGCTGCTTTTTGAACCTGTGGTTTTGGCCTTAAAAACAAAGGGCCTCCTTCGCGTGTCAAAGAGCTCCTGTTATACACGTCCGATAAGTTGGACACTGGGAAAACCACATGCAAAATTGCGATAGCTTAATACATAAGCCGTCCCCTCCGTTTAGACTCCTGGCATAATACGTGAACTTTAGCAATTCAAGGACTAAGAGCGAATGTAGCTTGAGGTACTCTACCCCCCCCCCTCCCCAACAAAGAAGATAAACTCGCGCAAGCCAAAATCCACTAGTTGCTCGAATCAACGATACGTGTAAATTATTTTGCATTTTGATCGGAACACAGTCAAAGAGCCACTCTAATGAAAAACAGTATGCCAATAATGAGATTCGTGTAACACTGTACGTCCGGTGAAATCTTTACCAATAGGTTAGTAATAAGTGAAAATAGAGAAAAGGACAGGTATATTGTAAATCTTTTATTTTTCAGCTTGTCTTGAATGTCAGTAAACGCGGAACGTACCAAATGTTAAAAAAAATTAAATTTTAAAAGTTAGTAAACACTACGATCATCTCCATGGAGTGGTTCCTTCGGGGCCATCCGCGGGGAAACTTGATTTTCGCACAAAGGGTTCCACGTGAGCTAGTACTTAAACATCCTGCATTCACACCTGCAGTTTCACCTTTCGTTATTGACCACGTGTTTTGTTGGAATACATTTTGGTGTTTCAATGGGCTAGTCAGTAAAATGTTACTTCGGTACTGAACTCTGTGATTCACGTGCTGGCGGCACGTAACATCCATCCAATCACGTCAAATCGTTAAAGAAGGTCTTGGGTAAAATGTTTTGAAATACAACTAGAGGGAAATTATTTCCGCAAAATTGGGTATCATTAAAATATAAGTAGAGTTACTACCAATGGATAGAGACCTGAAAAATTCGCGGATTCATTTCGGGGCAAGCTAGAATGCAGAACACGTGCGTTTATATACTTTAAACCATTGGTCCACACGGTGTTTGACGCCTCCTGGAGAACGCTGGCCCAATCGTTGCCTTCCACTGCCACAGAAGACAACCAATGTGCAGGTGATATCTGCATATTTGTCCATGCGACTGCGCCGTCTAGCCTATAGGTCATTGAACTCTCGAATTTTTCAGGTCTCTACCAATGGAACACTGCACCCGACTGTACAATATCCAGAACTCATTTGAAGGTAGTACACACTCCAACATCATTGTCAGAAAACTTCAAATTTCTATGAATATCAAAGAAGAATGCATATGCTATATATCTCTGTAAAATATATTACTTTTAATTTTCTGATTTAAAAGCATTTAAAAGTTAATAAGAGTTTAATTTATAATCCACGTTTAAGCATATTTACATTTTCTGTGCTTTAGAAAGCTTATTTCGCAAGATAATCTTCGTAAAATAGGGCATTCATAATTACTTTGTTTGTATTTATGAAAATATAGGTTCTAATGTTAAAAGGTATGTTAAAAAATTTTAAACATTATTAATATTGTTATTGCGTACAGCTTGTAAGGTTATTATAATGTCCTTGCTTGATTTTGGTTTTTTTTATGCAAAATATGTTTTCTGAAGCAATTAGAATAGAAATGCGTGGTATCTTTAATTTAAAACAGACGCTATTATTAAACGGCACTTTCAACATGATATTCTAGCGCAGCATATTCTAGCAAAATATTTTACAATGTTATAAAATATAAGCAACCTAAATGGTACTTTACTGACAATTCAAGTGAAGGTTATACTAGTTTTAATTGAGTTCTTCAAGTTGTATTGTCGGGTGCAGTACTACAGTGGAATCCACTCTCCGTCTACCGTAAGGCTGTCACCTAGTGACGAATGTGTTGGTGTGTGTGAGGCCAAAATCGATGAAGCGCTACGGTCGACGCCGGCCGACGAATGTAAAGCAATATCGCCTCTAAGAGCAAAGTTGTGAACCCGCGTGCAGTGTTCCCGTCGTACCGCCTTAACTACGGCTTCAAGCGGCGACTCTAGCATTTTATTATACTCGACGCTGCAGCAAACTCCTATGAATTCCTCTATAGTCGTTTCACGTGAATCTGGTTCGTACATTTCGAGAAACAGCAGTCTGAAAAAGCTGGTTTCAGCCATATTGGAAGGCATTAAAATAATGTTGTCAAAATGCACGGTGTTTTTAAAGTACCATACACGACTAGTGTCAAGTGTGTTATGTTCACAGATAAGCATTTTGAGCGCACGTTTGCTGGTTTCCTAAAATAAACCGGGATTTCAAACACACTGTAACGCATTTCAAGTGTCGGNATTTTGAGCGCACGTTTGCTGGTTTCCTAAAATAAACCGGGATTTCAAACACACTGTAACGCATTTCAAGTGTCGGGTAGGTGGCCGCCTTAACCACCCGGGAGAGTGTCGAAAGCGTTGGCGAGCGGGTTTGCTGCACCTCGCGCAAATTTAGTGTTGCACGTGGCCAAGGTGACATCCTGTTTTGATTGTAACTGGCGAAACGGAGTTCGCCATAGACCTGGTCTCCTTTCAGCGCGCTCGCCGATCGCTCCGACGCCTAACGCCGGGTGTGGCGTTTCCTCTGCGGCATTCCGGGGCTCCTTCTGGCTGGAGCTGCTTCGAGGGCTCGAGGTGCAGAAGAGCAGATGGCCACTNTATAAGTAGAGTTACTACCAATGGATAGAGACCTGAAAAATTCGCGGATTCATTTCGGGGCAAGCTAGAATGCAGGACACGTGCGTTTATATACTTTAGACCATTGGTCCACACGGTGTTTGACGCCTCCTGGAGAACGCTGGCCCAATCGTTGCCTTCCACTGCCACAGAAGACAACCAATGTGCAGGTGATATCTGCATATTTGTCCATACGACTATGNGCCACAGAAGACAACCAATGTGCAGGTGATATCTGCATATTTGTCCATGCGACTGCGCCGTCTAGCCTATAGGTCATTGAACTCTCGAATTTTTCAGGTCTCTACCAATGGAACACTGCACCCGACTGTACAATATCCAGAACTCATTTGAAGGTAGTACACACTCCAACATCATTGTCAGAAAACTTCAAATTTCTATGAATATCAAAGAAGAATGCATATGCTATATATCTCTGTAAAATATATTACTTTTAATTTTCTGATTTAAAAGCATTTAAAAGTTAATAAGAGTTTAATTTATAATCCACGTTTAAGCATATTTACATTTTCTGTGCTTTAGAAAGCTTATTTCGCAAGATAATCTTCGTAAAATAGGGCATTCATAATTACTTTGTTTGTATTTATGAAAATATTGGTTCTAATGTTAAAAGGTATGTTAAAAATTTTTAAACATTATTAATATTGTTATTGCGTACAGCTTGTAAGGTTATTATAATGTCCTTGCTTGATTTTGGTTTTTTTTATGCAAAATATGTTTTCTGAAGCAATTAGAATAGAAATGCGTGGTATCTTTAATTTAAAACATACTCTATTATTAAACGGCATTTTCAACATGATATTCTAGCGCAGCATATTCTAGCAAAATATTTTACAATGTTATAAAATATAAGCAACCTAAATGGTACTTTACTGACAATTCAAGTGAAGGTTATACTAGTTTTAATTGAGTTCTTCAAGTTGTATTGTCGGGTGCAGTACTACAGTGGAATCCACTCTCCGTCTACCGTAAGGCTGTCACCTAGTGACGAATGTGTTGGTGTGTGTGAGGCCAAAATCGATGAAGCGCTACGGTCGACGCCGGCCGACGAATGTAAAGCAATATCGCCTCTAAGAGCAAAGTTGTGAACCCGCGTGCAGTGTTCCCGTCGTACCGCCTTAACTACGGCTTCAAGCGGCGACTCTAGCATTTTATTATACTCGACGCTGCAGCAAACTCCTATGAATTCCTCTATAGTCGTTTCACGTGAATCTGGTTCGTACATTTCGAGAAACAGCAGTCTGAAAAAGCTGGTTTCAGCCATATCGGAAGGCATTAAAATAATGTTGTCAAAATGCACGGTGTTTTTAAAGTACCATACACGACTAGTGTCAAGTGTGTTATGTTCACAGATAAGTATTTTGAGCGCACGTTTGCTGGTTTCCTAAAATAAACCGGGATTTCAAACACACTGTAACGCATTTCAAGTGTCGGGTAGGTGGCCGCCTTAACCACCCGGGAGAGTGTCGAAAGCGTTGGCGAGCGGGTTTGCTGCACCTCGCGCAAATTTAGTGTTGCACGTGGCCAAGGTGACATCCTGTTTTGATTGTAACTGGCGAAACGGAGTTCGCCATAGACCTGGTCTCCTTTCAGCGCGCTCGCCGATCGCTCCGACGCCTAACGCCGGGTGTGGCGTTTCCTCTGCGGCATTCCGGGGCTCCTTCTGGCTGGAGCTGCTTCGAGGGCTCGAGGTGCAGAAGAGCAGATGGCCACTCCAGCACGCGCAATGCATGTCCCTTCTCTACGGACTCCTGAAAGAGTTCCGACCAAGTTAGAATTCACTCTATAGTCTACTCACAGTTTCTTTCTCGATTTTTTTAAATCAAATCTTTGAAATATCACCCCGCGCGTAACGTTCTTGGTTGTTTCCTAAATATAACATTTATTACAATAGTTTCATACTTATCCTAACATATACGCATCTTATTTTCTGTTAATGTGCAATTTTACTTATGTTTTAACTATAAATTGTAATATTTATTTTATAATTAATGTGAATACAAACAGAGAGAAAATATATGCGTTGGTAATGCCTAGTAAGAAATAGTTCTTATGCAAAATATTATTATACCGAGCGCGTACTAATTCGGTGCGTTGTCNTTGGTAATGCCTAGTAAGAAATAGTTCTTATGCAAAATATTATTATACCGAGCGCGTACTAATTCGGTGCGTTGTCCCTTTTATGCAATTTTCTAGAATCGGTTGAAACTTTATTTGCATGAGGCGAAGGAATACCCTGGTAACTTTATCAGGGCTTCAGAATAGTTAAAAGTAGCAGTGAATGGACTATATAATCCATTTACGGTTACTTCANTGGTAACTTTATCAGGGCTTCAGAATAGTTAAAAGTAGCAGTGAATGGACTATATAATCCATTTACGGTTACTTCACACTTTACTGAAGCCCTGCTAAAGTTCTACTTCCAGGAAATTCCACCGCCCACGCGCAAACTAAGCGTAATTAAGTCTTGGAAAATTACACGAAAGGACAACGCACTGAAATACGTGCGCACTCAGTTGTAATGATATTTTGCACGAGAGCTATTTCGTACTAGGCGCTACGAACACGCATGTTTCCTCGCAGTTCTTATTCATATTTATTACAAATTAAATATTATAAATATTATATAAAATACATGCAAAACTTCAATTTAACGAAAAATAACGTACTTCCTTGTTGACAAAGGTACAAAACATTTGTGATACATGGCGTATTTATGAAATAAACAAACCCGTCATACGTGGGGGGATTTTCGAAGATTTTACTCAAAAAGAGTGAAGAAACTACGAATAGNTGAAATAAACAAACCCGTCATACGTGGGGGGATTTTCGAAGATTTTACTCAAAAAGAGTGAAGAAACTACGAATAGACTGTTATACGTGAACTCCTGTAGTTCTCCTTTGCACATTGTCCACGTGTCTTTGTGAGAAAATACTGCGGCACAATTTACTGAGTCAATCACAATAATGTTTCTCCGGGTCTAAACGTCTGTTATTCGCGGGTAAACACCTAAGACGTGTACAGGCTGTTCAAAGTAAAGTGAGCCCTTTTTAAGGTCATCTTTACGAGTTTATTTTAGCTTATGTGCATACATTCTCCAGTTGTCTATGTAAAAATTACCATGTGACTTATAAACACAGTGTATATACTTCATACCTTTCAGAAGTTTACATCTGAGGCCGCAATAAAATATAATATTTTGTTTATTATGCCTGCAGGGAGGGACCTAAAAAGTGCTCTATTTACCGTGAATAATTATAGCAGTTACAGGTATCTAGTCATGACAGCGGTTCTAAGTTAACGTGTTTTGAATTACAACTACACAGAACTTTTTTTTAGCGAAATTATGGTGTTTCTTCTCATTAATCGGAGCCTGTGAATTTCGCTAACTTCTTTGGTTATTTGCTAGATTTCAAAGCCTTGCATTTTTCCAATGTCTTTCAACCGTTTTATACTTTATATATAATCTACAGCTTTAAGTATTCCGAGTGAGAAATGTTTTTATACGTGCTACTTAAATTAATGGAGCATTGGTTTCGTCATCACATCCAATGATATGTAGGCTATGTGTTATGCGAACTGTTTATATTCTAGAGCAATAGTACTGTTCACGAGTCAGTTGTCGTCAGGGAAGCGCATTGGACACTACACAGAGGTGACAAAAGTCATGGGATAGCAATATGCAAATATACAGATGGCAGTAGTATCGCGTACAAAATGTATAAATGGGCAGTGCATTGGTTGGGCTTTCATTTGTAGTCAAGCGATTCATGTGAAAAGGTTTCTGACGTGGTTATGGTTGCACGACGGGAATTAACAGACTTTTGAACGCGGAGTGGTAGTTGGAGCTAGACGCATGGAACATTCCATTTCGGAAATGGTTAGGGAATTCAACATTCCGAGATCAACAGTGTCAAGAGTGTGCCGAGAATACCTANACAGCACGATATCGCCTGCAGTGCCTCTCCTGGGCTCGTGACCATATCGGTTGGACCCTAGACGACCGGAAAACCATGGCTTGGTCAGATGAGTCCCGATTTCATTTGGTAAGAGCTGATGGTAGGGTTCGAGTGTGGCGCAGACCCCACGAATTGTCAACAAGGAACTGTGCAAGCTGGTGGTGGCTCTATAATGGTGTGGGATGTTTTTACATGGAATGTACTGGGTTCTCTGGTCCAACTGAACTGATCATTGATTGGAAAGTGTTAAGTTCAGCTACTTGGAGACCACTTGCAGCCATTCATGGACTTCATGTACCCAAACAACAATGAAATTTTTATGGATGACAATGCGCCATGTCACCGGGCCACAACTGTTCGCGATTGGTTTGAAGAACATTCTGGACAATTCCAGCGAAT
>NQII01008826.1:34682-62213 GCA_002778355.1 Clitarchus hookeri
GGGACGTACGACGTACGTGTCCGTTAGGACAGTGTGGCGAACTTTGGCTGTACTGGACTATGCCAGCAGAAGACCGACTCGAGTGCTTTTACTAACAGCACGATATCGCCTGCAGTGCCTCTCCTGGGCTCGTGACCATATCGGTTGGACCCTAGACGACCGGAAAACCATGGCTTGGTCAGATGAGTCCCGATTTCATTTGGTAAGAGCTGATGGTAGGGTTCGAGTGTGGCGCAGACCCCACGAATTGTCAACAAGGAACTGTGCAAGCTGGTGGTGGCTCCATAATGGTGTGGGATGTTTTTACATGGAATGTACTGGGTTCTCTGGTCCAACTGAACTGATCATTGATTGGAAACTGTTAAGTTCAGCTACTTGGAGACCACTTGCAGCCATTCATGGACTTCATGTACCCAAACAACAATGAAATGTTTATGGATGACAATGCGCCATGTCACCGGGCCACAACTGTTCGCGATTGGTTTGAAGAACATTCTGGACAATTCCAGCGAATGATTTGGCCACCAAGATCACCCGACATGAATCCCATCGAACATTATGGGGCATAATCGAGAAATCAGTTCATGCACAAACTCCTGCACCGTCAACACTTTCGCAATTATGGACGTCTATAGAGGCAGCACGGCTCAATATTTCTGCCGGGGACTTCCAACGACTTGTTNATCAGTTCATGCACAAACTCCTGCACCGGCAACACTTTCGCAATTATGGACGTCTATAGAGGCAGCGCGGCTCAATATTTCTGCCGGGGACTTCCAACGACTTGTTGAGTCCATGCCACGTCGAGTCGCTGCACTTCGCCGGGCAAAAGGAGGTCCGACACGATATTAGGAGGTATCCCATGACTTTTGTCGCCTCAGTGTATACGTCGATGAGTACAGTGCCGCTCAAAAATATCATTCCTACGCATTATGTGCACAAATGTGTACACTTTGGCTGAATATCTTAATCTGATCACTTTTGGAAGCCCTACTTAAGTTCTGCTTGTATGCACTTTGTGTGTTCTTTCAGCACACGTAAAGTTACCTTTGCAATAATCCTAATCACTTTACTCCTGCCCTGGCCAAATAAAACCGTAAAATTTTGAAAAGTAAATATTTAAGAATTTTTTTAATCTTTTGCTGCTATGAATTTTAAAAAAAAGCAGAATCCGAAATTAGTAATTTAATTATATACGAATTTTTACCTAACACTTCAAATTCAACGTTGAGACGTGGAACTACTTTCCTGCCTTCGTTGCCAACTTGGCCGGGTGCATACCGTTCAATATTCCCGTTAAAATATATGCAGATAGGGGTATTGATNAAATATGTTAATCTGATCACTTTTGGAAGCCCTACTTAAGTTCTGCTTGTATGCACTTTGTGTGTTTTTTCAGCACACGTAAAGTTACCTTTGCAATAGTCCTAATCACTTTACTCCTGCCCTGGCCAAATAAAACAGTAAAATTTTTAAAAGTAAATATTTAAGAATTTTTTTAATCTTTTACTGCTATGAATTTTAAAAAAAGCAGAATCCGAAATTAGTAATTTAATTATATACGAATTTTTACCTAACACTTGAAATTCAACGTTGAGACGTGGAACTACTTTACTGCCTTCGTTGCCAACTTGGCCGGGTGCATACCGTTCAATATTCCCGTTAAAATATATGCAGATAGGGGTATTGATGTGTTTAGAAGGTTAATTTCAAAGGTATTAGCCGTGAACAGTCTATACTGGAGTTTATTCAGAACGCTCTGGAGTATTATGAGTCAGTAAACACTTTATATCCAGACAGCTGGATATAAAGTGGCGGAATCATAAATAAACCAACGCAAGAAACAAAACACTTCTCTTTCTCATTGTATCAGCAGCCACAAAACATATGTAGGNTATTATGAGTCAGTAAACACTTTATATCCAGACAGCTGGATATAAAGTGGCCGAATCATAAATAAACCAACGCAAGAAACAAAACACTTCTCTTTCTCATTGTATCAGCAGCCACAAAACATATGTAGGTCACTCCAATATACAAAGGACCGTGGTATTTAATTAACTCGTAAAACACATAAGTGGTAGGAGTGTTTTGACCGTGGTAGCAGCTAATGAACAAACATGAGTCACTCCAGTGCATAGAAGACTATGCAGCTCTGCCCGTGCCAGATGGAATTCGCGAAATTTCCGGACATCTACTACTCTTCGCTACTGCGTGCGAGGCAATGAATGTTTAATGAAGTCTTTCCCTCGGCCCTGTCTCCGGAACATGCAGCGGAGCTTTGTTATAGTACAAACAACTCGAAAAACATCTCAACGTCCGAACTTTCTTCTCCGCTGTTTCTAGCATACCTGAAACGACCGCCAGGGATAGCGAATACGACATGAGTACCGCACATTCTCCGCAGCGCGATATTCGTTGGTTAATTAAGAGTAAAGTGAAATAGGTTTATTTGACCTTAAAATGGCATTACCGTGTTTCTCTGACCTTCGTCTCTAAAATTTCCAGCAGAACTCAGATATTTGCTAAAGGACAAATATTAAACTTTTATAGATGTTGTGAACTTACTTCAAGACATGACGATTTACACAAGTTGTGTTTTTCGTATCTGTACAACTCTGTAGTTAATTTGCGGTAAGTTTCGTAAACAAAAAATATTCGTGAATACACTTATATTTAGGCATTCTTGTATGTAAACAGATACGAATGAAAAAAAAATTTCTATTTTTCTTTATTGTTTATTTACAATCGAGACAACAAAGTACATCCAAATAAAGAAAAACTAAATGACAAACTGGCGAAAAAATGTAATCCTGCATATCCAAATGTAACAGACAGAAGGTAATATTAAACAAAATATTCTAGTTAAAAGACTTATTTTATTTTATTTTGCACGGTTATATTGCATATGTATTTTTCGTATTTTGTTGTGTTAATTTCCTTGATTTGATTTTTATTCATAGTTAGCAGAGGTCCAGTTCAATTCCAACAAAAAAAACTGAACTACCCAATTTGCAATAAACAAGAAAAATTACTTATTAAATATCGTTCGCAAGCTGATGCAATTCAGGAATACCGATAAGTTTATAAACGGAACTATTCCTACCGAAGTGCCACAAGGAGTTTGGCGGTCTAGGCATTCGAAACGCGCTGCTCGAACCACGTGCTTCAGTGAGGGTGCTGTGGAGAGTGGGAAGATTCGGTCTTGAGAGCCGATGCGGCGAGGATAGAGCAGCGTCGGAATGCACGGCATAGTCTGGCACGACTCCCACTTGCGGAAATCCGGGAGCTACCCCACACGCAATCGAGCGCGGTTAGTCTAGGTGGGAGGCGAGTCGTCTACCCACCACGCCATCGCGGTCCCACGAGGGCGCGGTATCTGGCATAAGCGCAGCTCTGCCGAACAGGCGTTTGGCAGAGCTTCTTCGTCTGGACGAAGGCTACCACGTGGGTTGTCGCAAGACGACAGTGCGATATCGCTACAACCCAGCAGGCACCAACACGACTTAAGAACTCGAGGACTGTCCCCAAGAGTAGTTTGGGGAACACTGATACCAAAGTTTGTCTCCAGTGAAAGACAAAAGCGGGATGGATTTAGTTTCATTTTGTCTCTGGCGTTTCCAAGGCTATTACAAAAACACCACAGAGCATCATCAAAAATTGTTGCCGGGAAAATAAATAATTTAAAAATCACTTACTGGAAATGAGAGATTGTGTATCGTGCTCTACATGAGTGATCATTTAACCGCAGCACGCTAAACTAAGTATTATATTAGCTGACGGTCGTCCAGAAATGGACGTTACGCAGTAGAGTAACCTTGCCTTGGTGTACACCAATAGAACGGTGTTGTATGGAAGTATGGACATACTCCATTCAAGGTTACTTCCAACTTTTCTGAAGCCCTGCTAAAGTTCTACTTCCAGAATACTCCTCCACCTCATATAAACAAAGCTTAGTAAATTACACCAAAGGGCCAACGTACCGCATTCGTGCGCACTCAGTGTAATAATATTTTGAATAAGGGCTATTTCTTACTAGGCATTACCAACACTCGTGTTTTGCCACTCTCCGTATTTATATTGGTAATTAATAAAAAAAATTGTTTACTGATGAAATATAAGTCAAGGTTAAATTTAACCAAAAATAAGTTACATTTATGTTGACAGAAGTATAAAACGCTAGTGTTATACGACATTTACGAAATTACTGAACACGTCATACCTGGGGTACTTTTTCAAAGGTTTGGTTAAAAAAGTTTTAAGAAACCGCGAGTAGACTAGCAGTAGAACTGGAGTTCCTGCAGTGGCGGATAGAGGCTGCTAACTTCTAGACTTTCTTGAATGTCTGCAAAAACTGTAGGACCTTCAAACAGTTAAGAAGAGTTTTGGAAACTGCGCCCAGCACGTTGCTGACTCCGAGCATGAAATGTAGCCTGGTGTCAAAATCGCTTGTATAGCTGGGTTGTTGTTGATCGAATACTTCCGAACGCCACGCTAAAGTTATTTTTCTGACTATATATTCAGGCGCTGCAGAGAATAATTTGTTTGTTCGGAAATGTACAAGTATCTGTACAACCCCAAGTCATACTTGTATCGAGACCAACAAGAATGTGTTTCTGTTTCTTGTTACTGGCGTTACAAACACGCTGGGTTATATTTTCGTGTAAATTATAAATTAAATATTTTAGTTATGTGTAAATATAAGTAGCTGTTGTATTTAACATGAACGTTAGATACTTTTACGTTAATAGAAGTATAAAACTCTTATAATGGAGGACATATATTTAGGAAACAAATAAGGATGAAATACAAAAGTTGTTTTTTTTTTTTTCAAAGGTTTGACTTATGAAGTGTGAAGTTAAGGTGAGTAGACTATACTTGTTGTGAAGCGACTGTTATCGAGCCGCTTGCGCTCTCGCAGTCGTCCCCCGGCTCCTGCTCGACCGCACAGCTTCCGCGCCTCGCCTTCGCCCACGTGGAAAGAAAGTCGGCTGTCCCCGGGTCCAGGGGAAGTTTCAATTGTTCCCCGGGCGGAGAACAGCGCATCACAATGGCGCCGACAAAGGCCCCGAGGTAAATGAAGGTGAAATGAGCTCCTAGAGGGGAAGGTAGGAGAGGGGGGAGAGCCTTATTTACTCTCCAGGGGTAAGAGGAGCAGCCACCTCCCGTCCCTGGTCCATGGGGTTGTGATGTTAATGGGTGGCTGGAGAAAGCAGGTGCACGCCGTCTTTTTTTGATTGATTCGGCCTCTCAGAGCTCGCCGCGTTTCTTCTAAGGCACACGACTGTCTGGCGCCAGGAATTCTAGGGGCCGCGGTGGTGTACTGGCTAGACTACTCGCCTCCCACCTATGCGAAACGGGTTCAATTTCCCGGCGGGGTCGCTCGCTGATTTTCGCATGTGAGAATCGTGCCGGACGCTGCCGCTGGTCAGCTGTTTTCCTCGGGGATCTTCCCGTTTCCCCCCGCCCTATTATTCTGGCGCTGCTCCATACTCGCCTCGCTTCACCCTCATCGGCTCTCAAGTCCCACATATCTTCACTCACTCACTAGAACTGCCTTGCGGCCTATTCGGAACCCGCAACTTTCTACGGAACTTACGTGGTTGTCTACAAAAAAAATCTGGCACGTAAGACAAGTTAGCATGGGACATGTTGCGAGAGAGAAACTTAAAAGTACGTTGCAGAGGTTCGGTATGAAACATCACTAAAAAACGGTTCTAGTAATTTGTAGCGGCGTCTAAACTATAATATAATTCAAGAACTGTTCCATACCCAAAGACAAAATTCAATTTCTCATTTCAATTACAAAGATTAATTTTTGGGATTGAAAATGTTTAAAAAGTGTGTTTTTATAGTCAATTTTAACTGCCAAATTTTGTATACAGAAACCTTTAAGTTTTCTTTTAACACGCATAAATCAAACAAGTAAAAAAAATATATACTATTTAAACAAAAACCTTGGTTAAAATCTTAAATAGAGAGGAATACAAGATTATAATAAGAAGCAAAAGAATTTTGTAAATTAATGAAAAATACTATATATGTAAAACAAATTGAAAATGTTAGATTAGATGCGATGTTAAATTAAATAACTCCATTTCAAAAATTATCAACCCTCAGAAGTTATGATGCTGTTATACTACATAAAAATAATCAAATCAGATAATTGAATTAACCGACATATAGTGGACGTGTTGTTTTAGAACTATCAAAATTATTAATGATTCAATTTTAATTTTAATTTTTATACCAAAATATATAACGGTGAAATAAAATTACTATTTAGAGATACTAATTCGTTAATGGTGAATTTGATATTAAAGATGCTTATGAAGATGTGAACGATAATGTCGAACATTTTGGCACAGCAGATTATAAAATTGATTGGATGCCACAAGCTAATAAACCAATTCCAGGATTATTTAAAGATGGATGTCTAGCAATACCAGTATGGGAATTCGTTGGAATGAGATTAAAGATGTGTGAATTTAAGAATGATATTCAAGAAAAAATTGACATATGAATTAAAAAATCAAGCATAGAAAGCACTAAATTTCAACTGTATAAGATTTGTTTAATGGACAGTGAGACAACAATAGAAAATTTTTATGGGATCGTTTCAAAAAAATTAAAATTATATGCAGTTAAATTAAATTAAATGGCATTAACATCATATTAAATTGAATATATTTAGTTGATAAAATAAATACATTGCCTTATGGATGTAACAAATATTAACCGTGAACAAAAATAAATTGTCAATAAGAATTCCCCAAATTTAAACATAAAGAAAAATAAGAAATATAAGCGTCATTAAATTCATTATCATAGCCTTTACAACAATACACAACGTGAAAATCTTCTTTAAAATGTTCACCTTTAATAAATCAATAATAATGTAAATTAATCTTTATACAATTTTGAAATAAACATTTTTATCATCAGTAATAAATGTTTTACTTGTTATAATATTACAATCAATTAACCAAGTTTTTATAAGTATATATATATATATATATATATAGTTGCAAGATGCCTGAGGGTCGTATCCGAGTTCGTGATGGATGTAAGTCTCAATAAAAAAAACAACTAAAATTTGCATTTTTTTTATCCACAGCTATTATTTACAGAATTTAATTGTCTATCTTTACCATTACACTTTTTATTTTGCAGTGAGCGCAATATTAAATGTCTATCTCAACTCCAATTAAAGTCTTTCTCAATGTCACTGTTCATTTACAGTCAATTAACTCACACTCATGATTATCATACGTTCAGTATGTTTGTTGCCATTATTTGAAATGCCTTTAACTCACACATCCATTACAATAGTCCAGTCTGCCAGTCGCACTCTTCACTGCACCGATGCTCGCAAGTCGCAGATTTTCCACCCACTGGTCACTTCCGGCACCACTCGTTGCTCTTCTGGCCCGTCATCTACCGCTTACGGCTGCACAATCGCCCAAACTCCCGACTCTCATCAATTGGCGAGTCGGAGGAGGCATGTCGTGCATATATTGTTTCAGTCGCCCGACTTAGAGGGTTCAACGCATCTGGGTCACGCTGAGAGAAGCTAGGGCAGTAAACCTGAGAATTCTTCAGCTAAACGCAGATATTCTATCCATCGAAGGTCAGGAGCGTGCGAACCGCAAAAGGCTTATCACGGCGCCATGCGGAAGAATGCGCGGCGGCACGCCTTTGTAACTAAAAACCATGGTAGGATTATCGCCCTCCTATCACTCAAATAGTCCTTCGTGACTCACCCACTATCATATCTCTGCTATGTCCTCTATCGCCCAGGCGATATAAAGCAGCGAGGGCTTAACAATATGTACATAATCTAGTATCCTTAGTTAAGAACCAAAATGAGGCCCAACTATTAAAAATAATAATATAGAAATTTAAAAAAAATTAGTTTCTAAGAATACTTCGATATCAGCATAATCAAAATATATTATATTTTCATTTTCATCTGGGGCCACGGTGGCTGAGACGTTAGCCTGCTCGCCTCCCACTAAGGCGATCCTGGTTCAATCCCCGGCCGGGTCACTCCAGATTTTCGCATGTGGGAGTTGTGCTGGACGATGCCGTTGGTCGGCGGGTTTTCTCAGGGATCTCCCGTTTCCCCGCCATTTCATTCCGGTGCCTCTCTGTAGGTACTCACCTCAATTACCCTCATCGTCTCTCAAGACCCATTATGTTAAGAGCCGTCCAAATATCTTCACTTCACTTCATTTTCATATCTTATTTCTAATATAATATAATTAGATTTTTCAATATTATTATAAAATAAATTTTAAAATTATTTATATGGCATTTAGATCTCTAAAACCATATATTGTTTTCTGTTCAAAACTAGTTATATCAGTTACTTATTAATTTAATTCATCACATTTTATAATATTATACCATTGACTAAAATGCAATGAGTGTTTATTTTTCAATGAGTTTAAATAAGGTATTTTACTACCAATGTCATTGAAAATAATTTTATTTATTTCTAATTGTAAATTATCCCATTATTGATCATCAAATTTTATATTGAATATACTGTAAAATTGTATTCTATTAATTATGTTATTTGTTACCAATACAATATTATCTGGTTTAAATGGCTTATATTTACTTACAGTTTTTCTAATGGTTTAATATCTTATTGATTTTTTGGAATAATAATGTCTTCATTTTGTAAATCAACAACTGAAATAATGTTATTATTTACATTTGGTTTTTAATATGTTGTATAAAATCCCGAATAATATCATAATATAGTTTTTTCTTTAATATATAATTATTACTTTTTAACTTGAAAGCTTTGCTATTTTTTTAAAATATATTTATTAAATGAAAGTTGATTGGGTTGTTAGAGTTTTAATTAATGAATAAAAATAGATAAATAAAATGGTGACGTATTACAAGATAATACTTGACTTATAATAGTTGTGCCTAGTAATTGTGGTAAAACTAATTTGATGATTCATTTTATATATTAAAATATTTAGTTGAAATGCAATAAAGTATGTGTTTCTTCCAAGATTTTAAATCAAGAATAATATATTCGACTAATAGATTGTTTTCTAATTTTATTTTGAGAATAAATGAATAATGGGACATTTTTAATTATCTCGATGATATTATTTCTTTAAACAAAAGTGAAAATAACTCATAAATTATATTCGGTGATGTTATATCAGAAAATCTTGATATAATTCGTGAATATTTTACTAGAGGAAAACATACAAATATAGACTGCTTTATTTATTTAGCTCAAACTTTTTCGAAATTTCCAAAACAATTAGTAGGATATAATACATATTTTTATGTATGTTCAGACAATATAAAAAAAATTGAAAACATGTAGTGATTTTGTTGGTCAAGATACGTCAAACTATAAATTTAAAAATAATCCAAAGTGTTGGAATAAATACATTGGTTCTATCACTATAGATATGAATAGAAAATATAATGGTGGAAAATATAGAGACCAGATTACAGATTTTACTATGGTTTGAAAGACGGTTAAAGAGGCAGTATTTATTTTTAAATCATTCAACATTTATTGTACAATTATCAGTATAAAATGTAATCTTAATCAATTTTTTATACATCACTGCATAGTATAAAAGGAAGTCCCTGGCACACGTCTGTCTGTATGACTGCGCTAATCTCGAGAATCACTGAACGGATTTGGATGCGATTTTTACTGTTATGATCTGCATTTATTTAAGAAGGTTTGTGTGTATTAAAAATTGCTGTAGAACTTACAGGAGCTGAGTATTAATGGTATTAGAGAATCAAGACGGGGAAAAAGTTTGCCGCCTGCACGCTCTAATGGAATACGCTGCCTAATCCTTTAGAGATATAACAAAATCACGTACGAAAGAAATGTGTAAAATTAAATTATCTACAAAAAAAGTCAGCGGTAGCCTATATATATATATATAAATAGATAAGTAGTAATAAGCGTATTTACAATTTCAGTTACGCAGTAAAAAAAACGTAAAATTCACTATATTTTCAAACCATAAAGAACTTAATCTCTATCAAAATAAATTCATTCATTGAATCCTTCTAGCATGCCACCACACCAACTAATTTTAAAAGTTGCAGCTATCATAATTTTATTGCGAAATATAAATCCACCGAAATTATGCAATGGGGCTCGATAACAACGCACTCAAAACAAACATGAGATTATTTATGTCTTCAGAAGATAACAGCATGTTTGCTGACATGCTACTGAAAGTGGGAAATAGAGAGCTTCCAATGGATTGTGGATAAATTTCTCGCAATAGTGATATATGTGTTTTAGACACGAACCACCAACAACTGATAGATACCGTATACCCTGAAATACACGCAACGGCCTTTCAAATAAGACAATCGTGGTTCAAAGAAATAGCGATTTTATCGCTTACTAATGAACAAGTCGAAAAAATGAATGAATTAGTGCTCGCAAAATTCAATGTGCAAACACAATTCTATTACTCAGTAGATACAGTACTCGGCAGTGAATATTGTAATTGTCTTTTCCCAATTTATTTATTAGTGTATCGCTGCAAGAACTAAATTGTAACCGGGCGAAGCTGGGCCGGGTCGCTATTATAACATATTTAAAATTAATTCTAGCAATGTTGAAAATAGTTTCTTCATCTAATGAAAATAAAACTTTGTGATATAAATTATTTAAATAAATATCGGTCTTTAAATATTGAAGATAAGAAACGATTATTAATTATCAACCAGAATATGCAGAAGATTTAAAATTTTACTAAGAACGATATATCTTAACAATAAGTTATTCATTACATGAAGTATTTTAAATTTAATAAATAAAAAATTATGTGGTGTGAAAGATTAACTGTTGTATATATTTTAGTCTTCAAAAAAATTTGATAAAATAAATATTAGATGGCGTTTTGTAGTAGGCAACAATACAATGATAATATTAGTAGCTAAAGCTTTCAAAGCTTGGGAAATGCATATTAATTAAAAATTTATTCACGATAATATTAATTTATATTTTGTTTTATCATTTAAAGAAGGTGTTCATATATTTAAAAAAACAACGAATTAGATGTCAAGATGTTTTAACTAATAAAATATTAAACCATGCTTATTTTCCAACACAACAAATAAACCTATTGATATTAAAATTAATAAAAATTAACACTGGAATATTAAAGATTATCGAACACCGCAAGATAAAATGACCTCGTTATCTGTTTTGGTTCATGAATATCGGCCATTCTTTAGGTTTGCAACATATATTATTATTATATAATGCATCCATTATTTAATAATAAGAAATAATTTTGAACCTAATAAAATTGATATTGAAAATATGCAAAGTATGTCTGGAGAACCAATAAATAATTTTCCAGGAGCTAGCCGGCGCTTGAAAACACATATTCACAAAATTTATGTACAAACAAAAAAATATTTTTTTTATTATATATGATACATTTTTTATATTTTATAATAAACATGTTTCAGTAAAAAAATGTATTATGAAATCAATAACTAACTAATTTTAATAACAGATTAATTGATATATTTGCAAAACTATTTTAATAGTTTTCATATTAATGAAAGACCTTTAGGAGAAATAATTATGAAAATATAATACAAAATCTATATGTTTGAGTATAAAAGTTTGAATATTATTCAAGGTTATTTAAAGGCATCATTTGCTACAAAAAAAAATGAAAACAGCAAAATAAATGCTGTCTTCAATTAATATAATGGTAAAACATTTATATTTTTTTTGATAAAATATATTATGTTAAATTAAAGGAATTTGATTTTCGAAGAGAACAGCCAGGAATAAATGATTATAACTTTCCACAATCGCTGGACGATTTATAATCTGGTTTTAGATAAAAAAAAAATTTTATTATATTTTTTTAAGAATGGTACCTTTTATGAATATAATTATTTTACTAATCAATAGAGCTTGTAAAACCGGGTTTATTTGGAAAAAAATGTAATGCATATAATGAAATTGTAAAAATATTAAAAGATATAGTTTTTTGATATAGAAAGTCTCGATCAATAAATTATAGCTTGTTTTGGAAAAAAAAAATTTATTGTTTGTCTGAATAAAAAATTATTTAGTTTAGTATAGGCGAGAGAAAGATCATTTCATATTATAAATAATTTACCTAAAAATAATTTAAATTAGAATGTTTTCATGTAAATAAATTTAAAAATGTTCATTTTAAAATTAAAGTTAAAAATTTATAACTAAAAGTTAGATTGCAAATTTTTTTTTAATATAACCTGTAATTTCACTGCTAATTTTTTTTTTTTATTTAAGATGTACTATATAGTTTTAAATTAATCAGTGGTAATAATTATTTTTATTTTTATTGGGGTATCCAATGATTTTCGTTAAATTTTCGATAGTTGAATTTTTAATTTTATGTTGAACTTATTAAATGGGGTCTGGAGTCTGTGACAGCCATCTGGCGAAGTGCGGTAATGCTAGACAAGGATCGAGCCATCGAAGAACGTAGATGAAGAGAACCGGCGACGAACGAGGGTGTAAGAGACAATGGCGGACGAGTGTGCTCAGACAAAATGTTTGTAGAAATACATTGTGAATTTCTTATTTTACAATGAAAGCTGTAGGTACGTTTAATAACAGTGTTATTTGCTGTATTGCAAAGTGATTATAAACTGTATAATTTTATAAACCATAAAAATTGTAAACATAAACCCAAACTTAAATAAACAGTTTTTATTATTTAACAAATGTCAAATTATTAGTTTTGACGACTCTTAGGAAAGATGGTTATGTAACGTGCTAAACCGGAGCGTCCCTGCAAAAAGCTGTGGATTTTCTATCAAATTCCAAATTTCACCAGCTAGGTGGCTTCCTTTTTTACTTCGGTAGCGGCCTGATGGAAGATTTTAGATTTGAAGATATTAGGAGTGCATGCAGTAGGTCTTCGTTATTTTGTTTCCTCCCAATTTTTCTCATGTTTTGCTCACGATAGTACTTGCATTATTTATGTCTTGCTTCCAAAGCCTCTTCGCTCAAATGCCCTATGGGAAGCAATGAAAAGTGCATTACGTTAGCTCCGTAAATAAATTTCTTATGGACATTTCCCGGCATCTTGTACCATGGATACTTCTCGACGAATATTCTAGCAGGGTCTATAGCATATTGCCTGAATATCTCTGTGCGAATCTTGTAGCCACAATACAGAGGTTGTAAAATTTCTTAAAATCTAGTGATTAACTCTTTGTTAACACTGGTGGTTTCCGCTACGATTTTTGGGTTCTCGAAAAATCTTGTGGCCGTATTGCCATTGTGTTTCCAGAGCTTAGCTTGACGACATCAATGAGGAGACCAGTTTTCTGCCGAAACTTGTCGGTAACGTCACGTTTATTTTCTTACCATTCAGCTCTATCATTTGCTTCCACTCGCCACGTTTACGTACATAAACTGTACGAAACTTGCAGTACAAATTGAAATAGCCTGATATACGAATGCAAAGTCGACAATGCGTATGAAAACGTATTCGTGTTGCACTGTCTTTTAATAACACCATGTATGTCGTTCATCCGGTTTGGTGCTACTTGAAAAATGTAGCAGGTCTGCGGTGAAATGTTATCTGCAGAAGTTTTTGCAATTTACCCATCCAGCATCGTTTTAATTAGTCATGATCGACACTGACGACCTTTCCATCTCAAAATATTATTTTTGATGTAATCACTTTCTGGTTTTATTACATATTGGCTCTCCTTGATGAACGGAAACCGAGTTGGAATGCAACAGCATGAGAATGAGAGATGAGGGTTCTGCCATTTATGATCTCTGTGTTTTCTATTTTGGCGATCATTTTCAGTGGCACAATTGACGTCAACAGCATGTCTGAATATGTAGCATATGTTTTATGTACGAACTTTAGTTTATAAGTAGAGTGAGTACAACGTCCATCCAAACCCCACTTATTTTTTATTTCTAACGTATTCTTTCCGTTTTAATTTACGATGCGACTTATTACTTTTTTTTTTTTTTTTTTTTTTTTGCACCTTTACCGGTGGTTTGACAGAATGATTGAGAAGGCTGTGAAGCTTAACTTCGCCTACATGTTTCAGTAATTATTATGTCCGCAGGATAACACTCTTTTTTAGCAATTTGATATACTGGCGTATGAGGGATTTTGTAATGACGTAAAATTGGGCCATAAGCCAATTTAAGTTAATAACTTATTTATGTATTTGTAAGACGTAATACAATTACAGAGATATTATTTTTCATTGGTATTTGGTATGTAATTTCACTGTTCGTTAAAATATATATTTTATATTATCGTAAAACCTTTGATATGTCTTTCTAGTCTGTTATATTTGTAATATGTTTAGAAGGCTTTAATATCTGCGCATTTATTGATCCGTTGCTATGGTAACTAAATGACATGATGAGTATTTCTTGCCGCTAACACTCTCGTGATTAATCAATCTTATACGGCACTATTAAATTAATTGTTTTAAAGAAATTCTCAGCTATTTTGTTGTTGGAAGGCAGGACACTATCTCACGTGGGTTTAGCACGCAGGGTTTTTATTTATTTTATATTGAAATGACCCGAGTTTGAACCTGAAAACAGGTCGTCTCGAAGGAGATGAAGACGCGAGGCAAGTTTCAGGAAGAAGCAGGCCTATATCGGTCGCCACCCGCGTATATTTTCAGGGTAAATTAGTTTGAACTGCAGCGTGTGCTAAAATGTGCTGGGAATGTAATGCCACTACAGTTCCTACATCTAGTGCGCGCACTATCACTACACGGCATTAAATATATCCATCCTTACATACATACGTAACTCGTTGTGAAGCATTGTTACTTATGGTGCCGTACGCGGGGCCTATATATACATATATATATATATATACACACGTACATACTTGTAGTTTTGCAGCTGCTCTACATCTGGCACATAAGTGCGGCCGAAAACTAGGGGTCATTTCAAACATTTGTCAATTACACAACGTTGATGAGTAGACGCCATCACACATTTTACAATTTAAGGCGTATTACACCAATCAAATACAAATCGTTTAAGTACGTTGCTGATATGGAGAAGACAGAGTAAACTAGCTTTGCACAGAAGCACAACACCACTAGTGACCCTAATGCTGAAGTAACACAGCCAGAATGAGTTAGTGCACCAACATAGACAGTAGAGACTCCAGACGCTTACACTAACACCACGAGATAAGAAACTATGCTGCAAGGTTTCATGCAGTAAATGACATTAATCTAGCAAAAACAGGCAGAACAAATGAAAATCCAGGCAGATCAGAACAGGGGACAAATTCAAGTGATAAAACGACATTTTAACGAACAGGCAGAACAAATCAAACAGCACAACAGAGGGCAAATGAAGCAGTTGACAGAACAGGGTAGACACATCCAGCAACAGATTACCCAGTTGTCTAGCAGCTTCACTGCTGAAATACATGAAGTACAGTTAGACGTCAACACTGTATGTAAGGAAATTAGCAGCTGCTATGGAGGAGTTAGAGCTAGTGAAAGAACACTGCACCATGCAGGTGAGCGAAGCAGAGCAACGTATCCCCCAGATAGAGAACCGACCGGCAGCTATAGCTAAGACCACACAAGTTACTGAACATCTGAAAAATTACTGACCATATTGCCAACATGGCAGACAAGGTCGACCAGCTAGGCCAGGTTGTAGTTAGTATTCAAAACCTGCAAATCGCTACTACTGCACCCAGAAACGAAGAGCTCCAGTCCGGTGACACTACAACTGCATCTCCCTTGACAACATAGGCAGCCAGTCTACTGCACCCATGAGCACACTGCTGCACCACCCGTTGAAGCTATGGGCGGTAAAACTACTCAGATTCGAGGTAAAATTGGGCGAGAACCCTGTAAAATTCCCCCATCAAGATTGAGAAGTATTCCACACTTTTTGGCCTCTCAGACCGTTATGTGCTACGCTGCCTGAATTTAGCCCTCTGCTCCACAACTTATTATTGGAGGGAGGTAGTACTACCAGCCACAACTACCTACGCAGAATTCCTTAGCAAATTCCTGGAGCATTTTTGGAGCCGGTAAATACAGGGAAATCTAAGAACACATCTGCACGTAGTAAGGTTTTTCCTAGGGAAAGGGAAAAGTTTAGCATCACACCCTTCCAAGGTCTATGAAAAGTCTCGCCATTTAACACCCCCAATCAATGATGACAAGTTCATTGCAATGGTACTTCACCAGTTGCCCTGCAGGTACCAAACAAATTGGACTGGTAGGCTCGACAGTGACCTAGTCGCTTTCAGGGAAGGTTTTGTAGCCATTGATCAAATTATCCGCTTGCAAAGGCAGAGTTTCATCCGCGAAGATGAAAGACCTACACCAAACGAGCGAGCTCCATCCATGTACCCAGGCTTCATCAGTGCACCTAGGCCGGACGAGAACCGCACGGTTAACACATTCCAGGTAGAGTACTACGGACCAAACCAGGTACAAAAACCAGGACCGCCGATAGAACGGGCAACACTCCTACCGAAGTAGGAAGTTATATTCCGGCAGGAGGTTTAGGCGGGGCAGAAGGTACCGAGACTCCAGATAAACGGAGATTGACCAGGAAGGGGATCGCTCAGATGGTGATCGCGAACGCACTCGCCAGAATGCACAACGGCATACAACGCCAGCTCCGCCTGGTCCGATCCAACCTGGCAATCAAGGGATGCTGAACACCGATGCAAAGAGACAGTTAGTTACTGACAATCAAGGACAAGGGCCTAGTAAAACCAATTAGAGGGACGCGAGAAACAAGCATCAGCTCGTACAGTCTATTCAGGGAACTGCAGGCTATAGGGTCGGCCCTACGGATGGGTACTTCGCTAATCAAGAACCAATTGATCCGCGCACGCTTACTTTGACGCCCACATCACAACATAATAATTGGATAAATTATCATGCAGGAACTTCTGGCAGGAAATTTGTTCAAGAATGCCAACTGGTCAGCGATCGCCAGTGTGTAATCCCGCTTAGTTACCGCCGCCTCCTACGATAGCAGAAGCACCTGAAATGCCCTCAGAATAAGTGAGAGAAGAAATTAATGAAATTATAAGAAACGGACTTGTGATCGAAGTTGAGAGAAGAAGCAAGTACATGAAGTCGTATAAGCTAAGAAGTTTACTGCCAGGACAGTTGGTTATAGTAAGTGCCACCAACGTTAGTACTTTCTGGGATAAGCTGACCAGCAAATTAATGCCTTTGTTCGCAAGCTCGTATGAAGTAAATAATGAGGTAAACTCTAATTGTTATGAGCTCGCGAAGCCTTTGACAGGAGAAATAGTTGGTCGATATAATCTGACAACCTTACGAGTTTACCGAACTCCGCGAACACAAGTGCGAGAAGTTTGTTTTGTGCAGCAGCTAACTTGAGGCAAGAAGCGTCGAAGTGAAGCTAGAAGCTTTGCAGGAGCCCTGGTACGCTGTGGTACAATGTTGTATTGTTATGTGGAGAGGATGTTTGCGTGAAGTGTCGGAAGAGCTTGCGAAGTATTTGCCGCTGCATGCAGTGATTTGTCACGCCCTATTTCATTTGCCCCAGTTTAGTTTGGAAAGACCACGCACAGGTCCTACTGTTAACGTATGATGTTTGTCTGCGCTGCATAGAATACGGTTACCTTGCATCGAAGAAGCTGAATGAGATAAGATGCGGATGGAGTTTGAAACTCGACTTGCTGAAAATTGAAGGATTTGTCTGTCAACCTACTGGATTCTGAGTAAGACGAGCTAAGCCTGCCTGAACGGCGCGTTTTTCTTTCTACCCGCACTCACTAACATGATGAGGGTTAACTCACAGTTATCCTGGTCTGGCACGAATTGAGTAACTGAAACAGAAAGCAAAGGTAGGGTACGTCCCCTGATCAACCACAAAGCAACGGTTCTCATACATAAAACGCTTACACACTTATAAAAGTAAGTTTACGAACCATGATTACTTATATGATTTCCCTTGTATCCAACTGTTGAATTAGGTTCTTCTTGGTTAATCCCAGATTAGGAGGTGCTGTAGTTTATTTTTCTGTGTTGAACTTATGTTATAGTAGCGGCGATGTTTGTTTGTATATAATTATTATGTTTTATTTTGAAGTGCCCTCCTGTTGTATTGTTGTATATTGCAATGATGATAGTAAATTGTTTTTCCTATGGTGCCTATGAGATTTAGGCAGGAGAATTCATTTTTTTTATTGAAATATGTTTTTCTCCACTTATCTATTGTTGTGTATTATCTGATACAATGGTTTGAAATCAGATATGTGTGTTGAAGGCCAGGACCACTAGCCATTGCGTGTCAGTGATTGGATAACGGCAGAGTGCTATTATTGACTGCAGAATATTTGGCGACTGCGAGTTCAGGTTACTTATGGGTTTGCATGTGAATTTAGAAATGGATGTCACGACAAGTAAATTGTGCATTCCCCGTAGATACTTTAAAACGAGTTGAATCCCGGTGATGCGAACTCATAACACTTCACACGTAAGCTGAACACTTATCACACACGCGTGTGCTATATATAGTAAATGCTGTAAGCACGAGCCTCGACAGCCAACAACACGAGCTATGCTCCAAACTGCGAAATGTTGGCGGTGCGAGTGTTTTAGTACCGTGTTAATAAACGCTGATTAAATTAAATAGGGNGATCGCCAGTGTGTAATCCCGCTTAGTTACCGCCGCCTCCTACGATAGCAGAAGCACCTGAAATGCCCTCAGAATTAGTGAGAGGAGAAATCAATGAAATTATAAGAAACGGACTTGTGATCGAAGCTGAGAGAAGGAGCAAGTACGTGAAGTCGTATAAGCTAAGAAGTTTACTGCCAGGACAGTTGGTTATAGTATGTTCCACCAACGTTAGTACGTTCTGGGACAAGCTGACCAGCAAATTAATGCCTTTGTTCGCAAGCTCGTATGAAGTAAATAATGAGGTAAACTCTAATTGTTATGAGCTCGCGCAGCCTTTGACAGGAGAAATAGTTGGTCGATATAATCTGACAACCTTACGAGTTTACCGAACTCCGCGAACACAAGTGCGAGAAGTTTGTTTTGTGCAGCAGCTAACTTGAGGCAAGAAGCGTCGAAGTGAAGCTAGAAGCTTTGCAGGAGCCCTGGTACGCTGTGGTACAATGTTGTATTGTTATGTGGGGAGGATGTTTGCGTGAAGTGTCGGAAGAGCTTGCGAAGTATTTGCCGCTGCATGCAGTGATTTGTCACGCCCTATTTCATTTGCCCCAGTTTAGTTTGGAAAGACCACGCACAGGTCCTACTGTTAACGTATGATGTTTGTCTGCGCTGCATAGAATACGGTTACCTTGCATCGAAGAAGCTGAATGAGATAAGATGCGGATGGAGTTTGAAACTCGACTGGCTGAAAACTAAAGGATTTGCCTGGCAATCTACTGGAGTCTGAGTAAGACGAGATAAGCCTGCCTGAACGAGGCGTTTTTCTTTCTACCCGCACTCGCTAACATTATGAGGGTTAACTCACAGTTATCCTGGTCTGGCACGAATTGAGTAACTGAAACAGAAAGCAAAGGTAGGGGGACGTCCCATGATCAACCACAAAGCAACGGTTCTCATACATAAAACACTTACACACTTAGAAAAGTAAGTTTACGAACCATGATTCCTTATATGATTTCCCTTGTATCCAACTGTTGAATTAGGTTCTTCTTGGTTAATCCCAGATTAGGAGGTGCTGTAGTTTATTTTTCTGTGTTGAACTTATGTTATAGTAGCGGCAATGTTTGTTTGTATATAATTATTATGTTTTATTTTGAAGTGTCCTGTTGTATTGTTGTATATTGCAATGATGATAGCTAATGGTTTTTCCTATGGTGCCTATGAGATTTAGGCAGGAGAATTGATTTTTTTCATTGAAATATATTTTTCTTCACTTATCTATTGTTGTGTATTATCTGATACAATGGTTTGAAATCAGATATGTGTGTTGAAGGCCAGGACCACTAGCCATTGCGTGTCAGTGATTGGATAACGGCAGAGTGCTATTATTGACTGCAGAATATTTGGCGACTGCGAGTTCAGGTTATTTATGGGTTTGCATGTGAATGTATTAATGGATGTCACGACAAGTAAATTGTGCATTCCCCGTAGAGACTTTAAAACGAGTGGAATCCCAGTGATGCGAACTCACAGCACTTCACACGTAAGTTGAGCACTTAACACACACACACGCGCGCGTGCTATAGTAAATTCTGTAAGCACGAGCCTCGACAGCCAACACACGAGCTATGCTCCAAACTGCGAAATGTTGGCGGTGCGAGTGTTTTAGTTCCGTGTTAATAAACGCTGATTAAATTAAATAGGGCTCGTGTCACTGTTGGATTAGCCAAAGAAAGCAGGCGGCAGAGGAGCGACGCGAGACGCGGAGCACGAAGCTAATAGTGTTCAGGCCGGCGACCAACTGCCACCGCCCGACGTTCGCCTGCAGTGAGCGAATCCTAATCCTGAATCCTGCGCCCGACCCGTCATATTATATCTACTGATGTCTCCAAGTTTGGTGTAACATACAACCTGTTGTCTGCCGAATGCATTAGTCGTAGAATTCCCGTCGTGCCAAAGAAGCCAGGCGAACTCGCAAGTACCGCCACGTCATTTCATTTTGTGTGTAGTCTCTTAACATTTGCATATTTTCGCTTGTTTTGTTAACACCACGCCAAAATTTTATTCCAGGTGATCACATGCCTTCCATAGCCGTCCATAATTCACCTGCTTGATATTTTCTAACCAAATTGACGTGCCTTTCTGAGATTTTCAGGCGATTCTCAGGATGTTCGTTGGATGTATTTAAAGCTGTCGGATTTCTAAATCCAGATAAGTTCGATGAAATACTTTCAGATGGAACTCCAGAAAGAGCTCTGTGAAATCTGAGTACGCTTACTGATGTAGTGAAAGAGGATGCTAGATTTTGGCTTCTCAATATTGCTCGAAACTTCCTCGCACTGAAACTGGTGTTACATTCTTATTTCCGCCCAGAACGCGGAAATATCGAGTGTGATATATATTTAAATGCGTATTGATTATCGTTTTATACAGGCATTTTATTTCATTCATAGATATGTTTAGATGAAAATATATTTATTTGGCATTGTCTTAATTAAAAATATAGCATTTAAAATCTTTTATGTNCGCCGCCCGACATTCGCCTGCAGCGAGCGAATCCTAATCCTGAATCCTGCGCCCGACCCGTCATTCTATATCTACTAATGTCTCCAAGTTTGGTGTAACATAAAACCTGTTGTCTGCCGAATGCATTAGACGTAGAATTCCCGTGGTGCCAAAGAAGTCAGGTGAACTCGCAAGTACCACCACGTCATTTCATTTTGTGTGTAGTCTCTTAACATTTGTATATTTTCACTTGTTTTGTTAACACCATGCCAAAATTTTATTATAAGGTGATCACATGCCTTACATATCCGTTCATAATTCACCTGCTTGATATTTTCTAACCAAATTGAGATGCTTTTCTGAGATTTGCAGGCGATTCTCAGGATGTTCGTTGGATGTATTTAAGGCTATTGGATTTCTAAATCCAGATAAGTTCGATGAAATACTTTCAGATGGAACTCCAGAAAGAGCTCTGTGAAATCTGAGTACGCTTACTGATGTATTGAAAGAGGATGCTAGATTTAGGCTTCTCAATATTTCTCGAAACTTCCTCGTACTGAAACTGGTGTTACATTCTTATTTCCGCCCAGAACGCGGAAATATCGAGTGTGATATATATTTAAATGCGTATTGATTATCGTTTTATATAGGCATTTTATTTCATTCATAGATATGTTTAGATGATAATATATTTATTTGGCATTGTCTTAATTAAAAATATAGCATTTAAAATTTTTTATATNTTGTCTTAATTAAAAATATAGCATTTAAAATCTTTTATGTAATAATTTTCTAAGAATCTGTTTATCTGGCACACCTAAAAAATGTTGTTGAAAGTAGAGATTTTTCTGTTTCTACAAATAACTGCATCACTGTTTCTGTTCTATTTATACGGAATGCATTTTAATTTTCCTGTGCTTATTTAGTAAATTTAATTATTTTCAGAAAGCAATGGATGATACCCAAGAGATCACGAGGAAGCTATGAAGCTTAGTTATGAAGGAAGCGATGGTCTAAGCTGCAAAGAGAAGGGTTGCAAAGGTTGCCTGAGGTGGCCATGCTGAATTCTGAAACAATGTGGTCTGTACGAAAGAATGCTTGGGGTTGTGTTTAAATTACACAAAGTTGCTCTTGTTCTTCCTTGTACTCGGATGTCATGTGAACGACTTTTTAGCAAGCTGCGGATTACCAAGAGCAGACTACGAAGCGAGACGTCGCCGGAGGTCTTGAGGGCAATCGTGCTTCTGGCAGTTGAAAGATAACTCAGTTACAGAACAGACCACACCAAAGTTGTCGACAAGTTTGCTGAGACTTCGCAACAACTCAGCAATATTGTTTCGTTTTAACTCTATAACAACTTGTAAAACTCTCGCGCCACCCCACGAAGCATTCTAGTGATTCTTTACTTTGATATTGGCCCAGTCAAGAAAGAAGGTTTGCTGTCACAAGACTCTGGGCTACCTTTAAAACATAACATTAAAAGTAATTTGTATGAATGAGAGTTTTTGTCTTAAGTAGTAAAAATAAATATCCCATCAGCCATTCACAGTTTAAATTTCTAAAGTGCGATAAATTAAATTATTATTAAAAACGAATAAGTGCTTCGGCATATTTTATTTGGGTATGTAGTGACTTAAAAATACTAATTTAAAAGCTTAAATGTGAAACTTTTTCCGCGAGCAAGCGTCTGACAACCCTGGATTTGTTCTTTACCTCGAGATCCAGCCATGATAGGCCCTTACACAAAACGCAGATGTAGATACGCCATTGTCTCTAGCAG
The DNA here is from genome assembly GCA_002778355.1 of Clitarchus hookeri. NCBI lineage: Eukaryota > Metazoa > Arthropoda > Insecta > Phasmatodea > Phasmatidae > Clitarchus > Clitarchus hookeri. The sequence continues at coordinate 57,635 of NQII01008826.1, forward strand.
AGGTCATGCCACTCCAGTCCGCACCTGCATGAACACCCTAACTGTCACACGAACAATCAGTTTAGTTTTCAAGCAGCGATGGACGATACGTGTTTTCTCAGCAACATTTCTGTCCAACCAACAATCGTTATGTATTGTCTTAATAAGGCGAGGCCTACACTCTAAACTTGAAGCGGTGAGAATTGAGCCAAATCAGTGAAAACAGTGAAAATTGAGCAAATGATAATCAGTGTCGGATAACTAATTAATAGAGTGGCTGAATTTCACTCATTGATTTGTGATTTCCACTGAATCTCAAGAATCAGACTGCTATAAGTCACTTGTTACCAGTTAATTTGCTTGATTCGCCAGTTGGCAGTAGCTTATCAGTTGACTTTCATTGAATGTTATTTCACTATGTGATATCACTGATTCGAACTTGGAGTGCATCTATTCCGTGTTGTATTTTACAGACTACATTAAATTACGGTACATTTTTTACCGTGTCGTTTTTTATACAATGTCAGGAATATTTTATACCGCTACCCTATATATAGATGTAATTTAAGAGAAACTAAACCTCAAATCCGATATATGAAAAAAGAGAGTGGAAAATATTGATTCATGGACGTATTCCAGAATTTCGTTGATCTGATGCTAGATGTATTTTTTCTTACCTCTTTTTAACTTAATTTAACTACCGACCCTAAAATTAAGGTTACAAATAAACAGACTTGCCTTTGAACGACAACATAACGATTTTCAAGACTAGCTGGTATCCTAAAACTCACTAGCAAAACAAAAGTATGTTTTGGAGCAGTGTTATCACCAGTCATTGTTTGTGAAAAAAATTTACTTGCGATTTCGTTGCCAGAGGAAGTTATAGTTTATCATTTTACCCGACGCTCATATTTTCCCGAGTCCCTCTATAGAAAATGATTGCGTACCATTGAGTACAACAAATTATATCCAGAACTACATTTATCTGTTTTTTTTTATTTGGATTGTAATCTTGTTACTTTCTAACAATATAATGAATATGTCTACATACAATCCATATTGACCAATTTCACACAAAACAAAGCGTAAAATGTACCTTGATAATTTGTCATTATCGCTCGAATGATTGGTACTCTGATCTCGCCATGATACTTTTCCCACGGTGTTAAAGTACTGGTGGTATCGGCCCTGTTTGTTGCGAGCTACTGTACCTGGAAATCAGGGCTGGAGGGTCTCAACGTTCGGAAAACCAATGCAATTACATACTCATCTTCCTCCGTATCCCCCGTATTATAATATTGCAGTTGTAGATATCCCCGCAATCAATTAACGACCCACTAAATTAGTTGCTTTAACCATTACGCCGCAACCAACTAGGTATGGCGCACGCTCTTCGAACTGTTCTGATAGATGTTTCGTAGGAATTGATGGGTTGTGTTGGTTTCTCAAATACCCGAAACCGAGATACCAAAACACCGAACGCATTTTCAACAGTGCGCCTGGATCGACTACGTCCGTAGTTGTAGATCGGTTATTGTTGTTTGCTCCTTTTATTGGGTAAGGTGTCATCAAATAGCGCTGTAAAGAAAACGCTGGGTCCCCGATTGTTACTAACTCTTCTGGTATGTTTAATTCTTTATTTTCTATTTTTTTCCTTGAATTAAGAGTGGTTAAATATTCTCCCATCAGAATGCCTACCTGGAACACCAGTATCAACATACCTGAAGCGATACTTGCCATCCACCATGGTCAGTAGAACTACACTGAAGTCCTGTTTAGAGTTATAATATTCACTTCCGCTAAACTTTGGTGCACGAATAACAACGTGTTTGCCGTCAATGTACCCAGAGCAACATGGGAAATTCTACTTCTTTGCAGCTTCCCTTTGTATTGTTTTCCACTGTTCGGCAGAATTTAGGATAGTAGTATAGTCTATGAGGGTATCGTAAATAGCATCGAACACCTTTAGAATTTCTTGGTTTTCCATTTCCTAATCATTTCGTTGGTCAGTAGGGGAGACCGAGGAGAGTTGTGACAGAGGTGAGTTGTGACAAAGCCGATTTCTCAGAACCTAAGGTAGTTAGCGAGCTGGCAACGTCGCACGTCTCATTCGTTGTCGACTCCCCGCTTGACGCAGTGCGCTCCGATGACCTGTGCGGGACGGTATTCTGTTTACGACGTCAGCTCGGAAGAAAATGCCAAAAGTAAGTTTGTAACCAATATTTGCATATCGTATTACTTTATACGTATTAGGATAATTGCAATGCAATATTACACCTTTCAAGCATTGACTATTTAACTATTAAAATGTGGCATTGCTGATCTAAATTCAATTCGTGTTTAGAGGTTATAAGCATGAGTTAGCTAAAGCGCGGGTTTTGCGCACCTAGGCGAGTTGTGACAAGCTTTCAAAACTCTCCTCGGTATACTCACAACTAGTTTTGTTTGGTTGTAAACGTATTGTTTGGTGTGGCTTTGCATACAAAGGGCTTATTTTATTGTTTTAGGCTGCCTAACCAATACGTGCGGAAGACGAACAGGGGCTTGGCCAGTATAGACATTTACGAACAAGCCTATGAAGAGGTGACTTTACGAGGGCAGAGACTTCGAACTGCTGCTAGTTCGTATAATCTAAACTACATGTCACTGTCTCGATTTATAAAAAAGAAAACATCTGTAGAACAAAATCCAGCACTGAAACCTATATCTGTCGGGTACCAAAGTCAGACAATTTTTACCGACGAGGAAGAAAAGACTTTATGCGAATATTTGTTGCCATGCGCTGCTTCCAATTATAGAATGACAACAAAATAAACAAGACGCTTGGCCTTCAGGTTAGCAAAAGAGCATAACAAAAATATGCAAAAGTCGTGGTATGAAAATGAAATGGCGGGTGAAGTTGCAGTGTNGATTATAATGATTTCATAAGACTGTTATTGTAGTTTGCAGTATGTACCAAAGATCGAATAAAAAGGTACAAATTGTGTTCACATGTCGTTTTACTTATATTACTCATTTTAATCACCAACGATAGCATTACAATTAAAGTTTCTTCCATAAAATCCTCAAATGTACGTCTGTCACAACTCGCCTTAGCCTCTGTCACAACTTACCTCGGAAGTAGGAGAGTTGTGACACTAAACAGTGTTTGGGTTTTTTAATTTGCTTCTCATGAATTATAACTATTTGTTTTATTTTTAGACTTGATTCCCATAGTTTAAAAGGCAAAGTACCTACCTTGAGTTAATATAACTCTGATATTGAACTATAACTGAGTATGGTATTCTAGGAAACGTACAAAATTTCACAACACTCCTCGGTCTCTCCTACATCACACACAGTGGATATTGCATCTTCGACTTGCGTCACGGACATGGTGGAAGTATCCACACGAATGAAGAGAATGATTCGTGGGAACACCCGTGGTGGTAAGTAAACTTCCTGGCAGGTAATCTACCTTGCAAGTAGAAGTCGTGGAGGCAGTCGTGGTCTACCTCGTGGGAGCCCGCCTAACAGTTAGTAAGCCGGACATATTTTTTTCTGTACATTCATAGTTAGCGCGTTGACGCATATCTCAAGCAAATAAATGTCCTGGGAATACAAATATTTGCCAGAAAATATTTTTTAAAAACAATTATAGAAGCCCGTAAAGTCATGCATTTTTATTATTCAGTTTTTTCTAAGAGGAAAAATAGTGGAGAAGGTCAGAAATCGCATTTTCAGAACCCTCCTACGCTGTTTCCTTACTAGATAGATGGAAAATTAATAGGTAGAGTCGTAGGTAAATATATGGGCTTTCATCGCGTGTGATAAAATCGCACTGTTACAGATCTCATTTGCACAGGAAAGCGCAACAGCGGAAGCACTGCGCGCAGGTTCCGAGCCACGCATAAGGGCGACGGGGCGTTGGTCGCGCTTGTTATTGTCGCCCGTATCGCTGTGCCTCGAACGCAAAAAAAAAATAATTCTTGGGGCTGCGTACTCTTTAGGTTGAGACGTGCGAATTTTGTTAACAAGCTGTGCAGCCTCCGTCTTTATTTGAATCCAATGGCAATTCAATGGAATAGTTGCACGGTTGTTGTTCCATCGCCTTGGGAACTCAAGAACGTATTCAAAAACGGAATAACACCGCGCGAGTGTTCTAGCAGCTGCATCAGTGCGGACGACAGAGTTCCCGGTGGAACCGGCGCTATCCTCTACAAACCTCCCCTCCTGGTAGCCGATACCTATGAAAAGGTTATACCAGGAGCACTGACTTTCTACTGTACTTTATCTCCCTCAAACAAAAGCTATGATAGGCTCTTTTGATTCGCAGGGTAACACCGGGAACTTTGAATTTTGAAATATGCCATGCTGGGCCGAACAGAATCTATTTGAAAAACCTAGTGAACATGAGCGAACATGCCGAGGGCCTCGTCGCGATNGCCATGCTGGGCCGAACAGAATCTATTTGAAAAACCTAGTGAACATGAGCGAACATGCCGAGGGCCTCGTCGCGATTCTCTGCCACCGCCCACTGATCACTTCCGTCTTCTTTCCCTAAATCTTTCCTGGTCTTTTCTTCTTTTTTTAAGGTGATACGATCCTCGTGGCAGAGAAA
>NQII01008827.1:7058-20771 GCA_002778355.1 Clitarchus hookeri
CCTGCATTTCCATCCTTGTCTCTGTCACAACTCATACTTCAGGAAGGAAAGCAGTGTGACTTGCGATGCTGCTAGATCTAGTTGAGTCACCTGTGTGATTGATTAGATACATTACAATAAGAGAATTGTGTTCTATCTAAATCTTCCTTTCTAAGTTATATTATAAAAAATGAGAGGTATGAAACCAAGCTAAATTGCGTTTTGGTTTTTAATACAGCATTTGCTTTTAAAAAGTTTTCTAGTTGGTAAATACGATGAATTTAAACTGAGCTCTCCCATAAATGTAGTCATAAGCCATATATGCATTGATTGAAAAATATATAAGAAAATGTTTAATGCATTAAAAATTTATGTTATTGGACGAGGGAATTTCAGCTTCTTCGTTTGGTGGCTATTGTAGCAGGTTTAAGAATGTCTTTCTGTCGTTGCTAAAGTAGCTCAGTGGTTAGAGCACCCAACTCTTGTTCGAAAGTTTGTTGGTTAAATCCCCATCCCTCTATGATTTTTTCTTTTTTTTTAATGTTACCAAGTGTCATGGGAAAGTGTAAAATTGTAATTATTTATAAATGCATCGATTCCTAGATGTTACATCGTTTTACGATTATTTTGATATGGCCAACTGCCCTGCATGTCCATGCATGCTCGCAAACTCTACTCAGGTAACCTAAATGAATAAAAAATGCAATAAAAATGTGTTTTATTTTTAAGGTACACTTTTTCATAATATTTAAAATATATATAAATACCTTAAAAATACATAAAAAGAAAATTATATACTTTAAAAAAAATACATAGAAAAAAATATACTTAAAAAATATTTATAAATATATAAAATAAATACTTATTGCTGGTCTATATAAGTCTTGGATAGTCAGAAATACTTATATAAAAATTATTACTACGCCTTAGAATAATTACGACAAAATATTTATTCGTCCCCCCACACTTCCAGACAGTAGTACTTCTTTTAAACCCTTGCCCCAGCACATGTCCCAATAGCCGAGTGGTGTTCGATCATGTCCTTCTCCCAGACAATATTTTGTGCTCCGAAATAAAATATTCGTCGTGGGGATCACCGGTTGAGAAGAACCAACATGGCTGCCCAGCGAGAGCGACACCATTGCCCCTAGCATGCGATGAAGGACAAGTGAAAACAAGATGGCGGGGTCGAACTAAGGTGAGTAATAGGGTGGCACACTCTAGCAGCAATAAACAACATTACAGGGATCGGTGGTGCACTCTAGCAGACGAGAACTATAGAATGTAGCAGATGTGAAGGTGAGTAATTGGGAAACAAGATAGCAGCGAAAACAAAATGGTGCCCGGAAACAAGATGNATAAGCAGCACCCCTAGTGGCCAACTCTAGAACCAACATGGCTGCCCAGCGAGAGCGACACCATTGCCCCTAGCAAGCGATGAAGGACAAGTGAAAACAAGATGGCGGGGTCGAACGAAGGTGAGTAATAGGGTGGCACACCTTAGCAGCAATAAACAACATAACAGGGATCGGTGGTGCACTCTAGTAGACGAGAACTATATAATGTAGCAGATGTGAAGGTGAGTAATTGGGAAACAAGATAGCAGCGAAAACAAAATGGTGCCCGGAAACAAGATGGCGTACAGATGGAATGAGAGAGCATAAAAAAACTACATGGAATGATAGAGGATGAAAATACAAGACAATGATAAAGCATGAAGTGCAAAAATAAAATTTTAGGAACAAGATGGCAATGTACTAGCTACCAAGATAGCGTATGGAGGTCAAAGTCATCCAATATGGTGGCTGTGCCGTCATACAAGATGGCGGATTCAATATGGCGGCCGAAACACGAAGCCAAATCCTCGGATCGGCATAATCTATATACTACCATCCAATATATAAAAAAATGTTTTTTTCAGGCTGCCATATCTTAAAACGTACTATCCGGACACGAGTCAAATTACGATAAGAGCTTGCATTGAACTTTGTTACATATTTTTAATAAATAAAATTATAGGGTCACCACCGAAAGTCCCATAGGTACACGCAGCACTACGTGAACACTGCACGCCAGTTCAGAGCCCTGCCTGCGCGTAGTGGCGATGGCGCTCTTGTAGCGTGTGCCAGTGTTAAGGCCCTTTCACACAATCAATTATTTTTTTAATTAAATTACTTTTGAACTAAAAAATCAATTAATTTGCCTTTAATTGAATTTCATTCAATAAGCTTTCAAGTCTCCAAATGAAAATGTATTACAAACTTGTTAATAAACGAGTTAAATAAATACCAAAAGTAAATTTGTAGAAGTATCTGCGACTCATGCACGACACAAAAAATAATTGTTTAAACCACAACAAATTTTCTTTATTTTATTGTACTTTAGAAAAAAAATATGCGTTTTTATTATGTAACAACTTTAAATGTGGGCACACAACCCTATTATTATGAGATTACTTACAATAATATGGTCAGAAAAGCTGTGATTGGAGACTGAAATTTTTGATTGAATAAAATATAGAAACATGTTCAAAACGAAAATCATGAAGGAAAATGACACATTCAAGAAATTTAAAGAGAAAATTGTTGCGATTATGACGTTCGTATGACGTCATATAGCATTCAGTGAATTGAATTCAACACAAATTGAAGGTCATTTGAAGAAAACTTTGATCGTGTGAAAGGACCTTTTAGCCTTATAGCTGCCGCGTTTCTCAGCCAAAAAAGGAGATAAACGATGCAGGAAGGCAGGCGGGCCCCTTAACAGATGTCAACACGATATTTTAGGTCTAGGAATTTGTATGACATGATAATTTATTCATTATTTCTAATTTTAATTCGTATTCGTATAGCTTTTGCAATGACTTGTCCCATATTATTTGAATACATAAGTGTAATTGAAGGTTTCTCTCAATGATGCTTCGTTACTTTATAGTTTAACTAACTTATTATAGAGTAAAGTTTCCATATTAACTAACATGGTAAGGGAGAAAATTATATCAGGAGAATGTTTAATTTGTGATATTTTTTAAATTTTAAGTGTTATTTTAATTTTAAATTTGTTTTTAAAAATATGTGGACTAAGTGTAAATCGAATGCGACAAAAACTCTTAAGTCAACTCAGCAAAGAAGGTTTAATCAACGTATCCGTAGTAAACGTGCAACTGCAAATTTCCGAAATAAAGTAATTGGAAAGAAACCGAGATCACATTAATATGCGTGCTGAGGGAAGAAGAAGGCAAGTATAAACAACAAAACACTTTGAAAAACAAGTGTCTGTAAATGGTTTCTGCCGGAAATAACTAGGTGGACGTGCGCATGTGCTGGAGTGTTGTAGCTTTTTGCAACATAACGGGCTGCTGTCGATTTAAGGTTTCGCTCATTGATTGTTATGTGCTTATTACAATAAATACTGGTGCTTTCCTCACTAGAGATAGGTGCTCAGAAACAAAAAAAAAGTGAATAAAAAACTTATATGCAAGATAATTAAAAATTCGCGATTTCGCTGACCTCTAGGATAGACTTCATAGTCTTATGTATACTCAAATAGGTGTCAATAATTGCTCATTGGGCGCTTACTGTCTGTCACAATGGAACGCGGTGATTGTACTTGCATTTTAAATGTACATTTATTATTGGCTCAGAGTTCTCTAGAAGACGTCAAATAACACGTGGACCAATAAAAAAATAAATACAAACTTATGAGTGTTTGAATTCTAACTTGTCCCGAAATATATCCCAGAATTTTTCTCGTCTATACTTATGTGTGTGACTTTCTCCAGGTTTGTTGANTGTGAATTTCTCCAGGTTTGTTGAAGAATCCATGTGCATTAAACATGGCGATGAAGAAAGCGCGATTGTAGAGCGCTTCTTATAGGAAGGGCTAGAAACGATCTTTATAAACTATTCATGCCTAGGGACGATGGTTTATCGCGTGACATTTTACTCTTCCATACGATTAAACTTACTATGGGATTGGTTTGGTTTTGTGTTGTGACATAGCGTAGCAATGGAGTATGTTCAAAATATTTCACTTAATCGTACTATAGGATGTTCACAGTAAAGTAAAAAAATTTGAAATCAACCTTAGGAAAAAAAATCACTGCCCTGTAACTGCATATATGCACCAAAGGGACAACGCTCCGCATTCGTGCGCACTTTAATAATATTTTGCATGGGAACTATTTTTTCTACTAAATAATATAATTTACAATTAAAATGTAAGTAAAAGTTCAATTTGATTTAATATATGACAATTTCATGTTAACAGAATTATAAAACGCTTGTGATATGTGGCATATTTAAGAAACAACCAAACACNAATATATGACAATTTCATGTTAACAGAATTATAAAACGCTTGTGATATGTGGCATATTTAAGAAACAACCAAACACCCCATACGTGGAGTGGTTTTTCAAAGGTTTGATTCAAAAAGTATGAAGATACCGCGAATGGACTATATAATAAATTTCTGAGGCTTATAGACGTCTTCACTTCTAGGTTATAGAATTTTCTCAATCTTTTAAGCAGCATGTAATTTATGTTTTGATCGTACTGTAATGAAATTTATAAGAGAGGCAGAANAATTTTCTCAATCTTTTAAGCAGCATGTAATTTATGTTTTGATCGTACTGTAATGAAATTTATAAGAGAGGCAGAAGTGTCTTATGAGGGGCGTCTAGAAGCCTACCTCTCCTCCCCAATGAAGGCACCAAAGGACGTGTCCCCTCCTAAGTTGAACAAATTTATTTGCCACTAGTGCCACGTGTTCTTCGCGAAAAGATCCACGCAAAGGCTAGACTTCAACATCCTATATGCACACTTGCAGTCTTAATTTGACTATTGGCCGCTTGTCTTTGTTTAAAGACAGTCTGTTACATGAGNCTTCGCCTTGGAGTGTAGCGATTGACAGTGCTGTCTCTCACCCGGAAAATATATGTTCGATTTCGTACAACCACCCCTTCGATTTTTCAAGTGGCTGGACGGTAGTCACAGTGTGAAGTATATGTAGGAAGTTCCACGATAAGTAGTTATATACACCGTAGGAAACGGCGTCCAATGAAAGAATTCCCTCACTTGGTAGAAGACATCATCCGAAAATCGTGAAAAAATGTGAACCAACACACACTGTTGCCCATTAAGATTGCAACATCAAGAAGGACGTGAGCTATCACAACCATATTTGTTGGACAGAATATTCATCAGGTCACATGATTACTATTGCAGCTCGATGTGACAAACAGAACATGGGGGAATCCGTGCTGTGTGGCTCCACCACGGGCGGCAATAAACGCTTGCTGCACGACGCGGCACTGACAGGAAGAGACTTTGGATGTCCGTTTGGAGTATCTCCTCCCATGCTGCTTCAATGCGTGCTCAAAGTTCATCCGTCGTAGCCGCTGGTGTCCTGTGGTGGCAGGCCAGTAGTCGTCCGACCGTGGGACCACACGTTTTCGATGGACGAGAGATCAAATGAACGCGCAGCCCAAGGAAGCAGTGTGACTTATTGGTCAACCAGAACCATCGGACGATGTGTGCTACATGCGGCTGCGCATTTTTCTGTTCGTGCAGGGGCCCCGGGCTGGCCCTGGAGACAGGGTACGACAACAGGCCCCAACACCTCTGCGATGTAACGGTTGCTGATCAGCGTACCAGCAATGTGGGCTATGGCACGAGCGGGGCTGAAATCCGGTGGCACCCCATACCATAACTCCAGGTGCTGGGTCGGTATGACGGTGCATATACAGGGCTCTGCCAGGCGCGCGCCATACATGGATACGACCATCTTGGTACTGCAAGCAGGAGCGATATTCGCAGGAGAAGATGATGGCATGCCATTCGTCCCTCCAGGTCCGACGTTCCATGCACCATTGCAGCCGCACGCGCTTGTGGTGAGCAGTCAGTGGCATCCGCAGTAATGGACGCCTGGGCATGATGCTCTGATGCTGTGGACGGTGACCACCCGCGCGGACACTTTTTGATGTACCGCATGACTGAACTCCTGAATCAGGGTTTTCTGATGTGACTGTACGGTCCGTAATAGTCATGTGTACCAGATGACTATTCTCGCTCTCGTTGGTGCAACGGGGTCGTTGGCTTCCTACACGTCGCTCAGCCCGTCCCTCTTCGACCCACTGATCCCATTTCCGCCTCACTGCGGTTGCATTTCTTTCAGCGTAAGAACAATTCTCGTGGTAGAATGATCTACGATCCCGATAGGCCACGATTCTCCCGCGGTCAACGGCAGAAACCTGCCCATATCGTGTTCTTCGACATGGCATGCTCACTCCGTCTGTAAACACGAATGGCGGGGAAACACAGTGCCCCTACCTCTCAGCAGCTCTCCGACGTCCGCTTACATATTGCTTATCAGTGTTGTTATTGGCGCACGTGCTGCGTCACTCGGCTGAACAACTAATCACGTCAGTGTCCTACCTTACTTTACTCATTCCCCCCATGTGAGGTCCTTCAGGCGCATCCTTCTTTGTACTGCAATTTTAATGATGCCCAGCAGTGTATCTTCCAAAACATTGTAGCGTCCTATTCTGTTTATGATTCGATAGTTTATATTTAACTCGGCTTGGCACTTTGCAGACCATTCATAAAGGTTAAGTATTGGCGTGACATAATATCTCGTTGGCCCAGAGAAATTGGTAAGTAACTTCATACACATACAACCAACAACAGTGAAATAAAACTTTTCTGGCATGTGTCCAGTAAGTTTCAGCGTAGAAAACAGTCAACTTTTCCCGTGATAAAAAATCTCTAATTATTATTTTTTAAGACTATATTCAGAAGTCTCATAAACAGCTACTGCTTCATTTTTATTGATTACGTTATATGACAGAGCGTTAGACTGATATAATTGTAAAGTTACTTACAAAAAATGTTTTTGCAACTCCTAAAGTTATAGGCCATATTTATCTGTTATTGGAGGTGTTAGGAGAGTTCATATATATACTGACATTCAAGGCAAGCTAGAAGCGAGTCGCCAATATCTACCACTACAGTGGGTGGGTAGGTACGTAGGTTGGGTTTAAAGTCTCGTCGACAGCGGGGTCGTTACAGACGGACCCGCTACAGTAACGCCGCATTTGATGGCCTCATTATTTACATAGAGAGAGGTGGCGCAGTTGTAAACCTTCGGACTTGCATTCATGAGGACTCAGGTTCGATTCCCGTTCCGTCCAAACTGATTTCGGTTCTCCATGGTTTTTCGAAATCACTCCAGGAGAACGCAGGGATGGTTTCTTACTATAGGCCGTGACTGATTCCTTCCCTGCTCCTGCATCTCTGAGCAACTTGCACAATCTCTAGTGACATAGCTGTTGACAAGACGTCAATACCTACCTATATCTTTATGTGCATTTGTCACCGTCATATTGATCCACAATACACCGGACACTACACTATAGTTAGAGATGATGGAAAATCGCAAACATTTTTGAGCCAACATATCTTCCATAACACTCTAACTAATTTATTCTTACATGATTTNATGATGGAAAATCGCAAACATTTTTGAGCCAACATATCTTCCATAACACTCTAACTAATTTATTCTTACATGATTGAATGAACAAAGTTTCGACTCGGCTAAGTTGTTTGCAGACCAATCACAAACGTTCTGCCTTATAGTATCAGAATCCTCACTGGCCCATTGAAATGGGGTAGTAGCTTCATACACGCATGACAGCCAATAAGGCAAGAAACTGTCGGATATATATACAGTACGTTGAATCCTAGCAAACAGACAACTTTTCGCGCGATAAAGCATCATCTATAACTATAGTCCATTCACGGTTACTTACAATTTTTCTGAAGCCCTGCTAAAGTTCTGTTTTAAGGATATTATTTCGCCTCATGCAATGAAACTTAACAATGTGTAGACAATTACACCAAAGTGGACAACGCACCGCTTTCGTTCGCACTCAGTACAATAATATTTTGCATAAGAGCTATTTCTTACTAGGCATTACCAACACGCCTATTTTCTCCCTATTATTCATTTATATAAATTATAAATGAAATATTATAATTTGTGGATAAAATGTAAACAAAAGTTCAATTGAACAAAAAATAAGGTACTATTATGTTATTTTGTGTTAACACAAGTATGTAACGCTCGTGATACACAGAATTTTCAGGAAAAAAAACCCAACGCGTCATACATGGAGTGATTTTTCATATGTTTGACTCAAAAAGTGTGAAGAAACCACGAATATAGACTATTCGCGGTTTCTTCACACTTTTTCAATGAAAATTAGAAAAACCACCGCATGTATGACGTGTTTGGTTGATCCCTAAATATGTTATCTCTCACAAACGTTTAATATTTTTGTTAACATAGAAGTAACTTTTTTTTGTTACATTGATAATTATTTATATTTTATTTATACATTATAACGATTAATTTGCAATCAAAACAAATCAGTGAGAAAATAGGGGTGTTGGTAATGGTTAGTAAGAAATAGTTCTTATGCAAAATATTATTAAACTGAGTGCGCACGAACGCGGTGCGTTGTCCCTTTGGTGAAATTCCCTAGACTTGGCTGAGCTTTGTTTGCGCAACGCGGGGGAATAGCCTGAAAGTAGAACTTTAGCAGTCCTTCAAAAAGTTGGAAGTATCATACACAATACACTAAATATCTTTCATAACTTTCCAGCATTCAGCCCATTTGTTTTTACTTTTGAAATTTACTTTTTAGCGAGCTGTGGTGTTANAGGTACGTAGGTTGGGTTTAAAGTCTCGTCGACAGCGGGGTCGTTACAGACGGACCCGCTACAGTAACGCCGCATCTGATGGCCTCATTATTTACATAGAGAGAGGTGGCGCAGTTGTAAACCTTCGGACTTGCATCCATGAGGACTCAGGTTCGATTCCCGTTCCGTCCAAACAGATTTCGGTTCTCCATGGTTTTTCGAAATCACTCCAGGAGAACGCAGGGATGGTTTCTTACTATAGGCCGTGACTGATTCCTTCCCTGCTCCTGCATCTCTGAGCAACTTGCACAATCTCTAGTGACATAGCTGTTGACAAGACGTCAATACCTACCTATATCTTTATGTGCATTTGTCACCGTCATATTGATCCACAATACACCGGACACTACACTATAGTTAGAGATGATGGAAAATCGCAAACATTTTTGAGCCAACATATCTTCCATAACACTCTAACTAATTTATTCTTACATGATTTAATGAACAAAGTTTCGACTCGGCTAAGTTGTTTGCAGACCAATCACAAACGTTCTGCCTTATAGTATCAGAATCCTCACTGGCCCATTGAAATGGGGTAGTAGCTTCATACACGCATGACAGCCAATAAGGCAAGAAAACTGTCGGATATATATACAGTACGTTGAATCCTAGCAAACAGACAACTTTTCGCGCAATAAAACATCATCTATAACTATAGTCCATTCACGGTTACTTACAATTTTTCTGAAGCCCTGCTAAAGTTCTGTTTTAAGGATATTATTTCGCCTCATGCAATGAAACTTAACAATGTGTAGACAATTACACCAAAGTGGACAACCCACCGCTTTCGTTCGCACTCAGTACAATAATATTTTGCATAAGAGCTATTTCTTACTAGGCATTACCAACACGCCTATTTTCTCCCTATTATTCATTTATATAAATTATAAATGAAATATTATAATTTGTGGATAAAATGTAAACAAAAGTTCAATTGAACAAAAAATAAGGTACTATTATGTTATTTTGTGTTAACACAAGTATGTAACGCTCGTGATACACAGAATTTTCAGGAAAAAAAACCCAACGCGTCATACATGGAGTGATTTTTCATATGTTTGACTCAAAAAGTGTGAAGAAACCACGAATATAGACTATTCGCGGTTTCTTCACACTTTTTCAATGAAAATTAGAAAAACCACCGCATGTATGACGTGTTTGGTTGATCCCTAAATATGTTATCTCTCACAAACGTTTAATATTTTTGTTAACATAGAAGTAACTTTTTTTTGTTACATTGATAATTATTTATATTTTATTTATACATTATAATGATTAATTTGCAATCAAAACAAATCAGTGAGAAAATAGGGGTGTTGGTAATGGTTAGTAAGAAATAGTTCTTATGCAAAATATTATTAAACTGAGTGCGGAGGAACGCGGTGCGTTGTCCCTTTGGTGAAATTCCCTAGACTTGGCTGAGCTTTGTTTGCGCAACGCGGGGGAATAGCCTGAAAGTAGAACTTTAGCAGTCCTTCAAAAAGTTGGAAGTATCATACACAATACACTAAACATCTTTCATAACTTTCCAGCATTCAGCCCATTTGTTTTTACTTTTGAAATTTACTTTTTAGCGAGCTGTGGTGTTATTGGAAGATACCGATAGATTTAGTACAACTATGAGTCTTTAACGCTGCGTTATTTATACAGCCCTGGTTATTTAAGGTGGCCGCCTGGTTGAAGGAATTTTGCACGTCTGAGGCCTAAAAGCGTGGGACCTATAGGGGCGACCGAGACATGCACATCAACTCTCTCATCGCCGCTACGCGCAAAGCACTGAACTGACATGCTGTCTTGCCGTCGATAACGCGTCTATACGAAACTTTAAGCGGATACCCTACCATTTTATGACGTAATCATAAAAATAAATGTTTGATGCACGTTCCAATTACTTTTTATATGTTTTGTGCCGGAATGTTCATACCTAAAAATGACCGCGAAAACACCCGTTTGAGCCATTTTCACTATCACAAAAACATGCTTTAGATAGAAATGGAGGAACTGAGAAACTTAAACAGACGGGTAACGTTTCTTAAATGCTATTCGTAAGCAGAACCCGAGGAAACCCGCTAACCAGCGGCATCGTTCGACACGATTCCCATTAGCGAATATCCGGAAGTGACCCGGCCGGGGATTGAGCCCGGTTCGCCTTGGTGGGAGGCAAACAGTCTAACCGCTCAGCCACCGTGGCCCCTTCTTCCACAATATGTAAAGTTATCATTGACTTGGGCCTGTTCACGTTATCCGTGCGTCCGTCACGTGAAACTGTATAATATTAAGAACATGGATATTTTACAAATTTGTTGGCTGCTAAGATCTATAACCTATGCATTGAACGAAAAACAGACTGCAAAAGAAATTATTTCAGTATTCACAAACGTTTATGTAGCTCTTTTAATTCAACGTTGAGACATGGGACTATTATCCCTCCGTCATTGTGATTGTTAAAACCATAGACTAAAGATGAGGTCGAGCGATCTCGCTGGCTGCGCACAACCAATTTCCGTGTCCCAACATTAAACTGCTTTTCTGCCAATACGGCTAGCTAAATGGCGTGGATTAGATTTGAGGTTAGAATACTGTTTAGTAAATAAGTGCTTTTCATACTTCATCTAACCAGTTTGTAATGTAATTAAATTAAATTCAAATTGGTGAAAGCATTTTATTCATATAAAAGTGCTTGTCATTTAAAAATCCAGATATAAAAAACATCCTTATCACTGCTGATCATGTGACTTTGACAGTTGTGCTCCTTTGTGGTAAGTCAATGTTGAGTACACACGCAGAAGACGAATAAGCGGCCTACCTCATCTTTAGTCTATTGCTAAAACATGCGGCGCAGGTAGGGACAGTGACATTATTGAAATGTTTATTTCAAAAGTGCTCAATTAACCGCGAACATGCTATCCCCACATGTAAGAGTAAGACCACTGGACACGAAATGTCCAGCCCTGGCCAAATGTAACATTCCTATTTCCTGTGCAATATGTACACGGTTGTGTATCTTCATCTTCACATGGTCGAATAGGTACAGCAGATTGTCCTCAACTAAGTGAAGACGATTGCCGTCGCCTGCGTCCCTACGCCATGTTGGCTGGCCTGTCGGCGGGGAAGTGGGCTGCCGGGAAAGTTGGTGCCTAGCGTTTGTGTTGGATGGGAGGGCGTGGAGGGGGGACGTAGCTCTGTGACAGTTCCCTTGCGCCGGCCGTCAACCAGTTAGCCGCGGACTGCCGTGCGTGGTGGACCGAAGGCTAAGTTGAAGTACCTTGCACTGCGTGCGTGCGTGCGTGTGTAGTGTGTAGTGTGTGGCCGCGAAGCAAGACCATGTGTAACGGCAACGAAGAAATAACTACTGACGTGAAGGTAAGCCAACACAAATTACGTTTATGTGTATCTATGAACTCTTTCAGACATATATAAAGATGTAATTTTAGGCGTTGCAATGAACACATTTTTTGTNTTTATGTGTATCTATGAACTCTTTCAGACATATATAAAGATGTAATTTTAGGCGTTGCAATGAACACATTTTTTGTTTGAAACTGTACTATTATAACACTTCTTCGTATGTTGGGACCAATAAAAATGCACCGTGTTTAATGTTATTGGCAACAACTGTTTATGCGACTACGGAATATAGTCTACAAACTATTCGACCATTAAGGGTCCCGCCTGCCTGCATCATTTTTCTCCTTTTTTGGCCGAGAATCGCGGGAGCTATAAGGGTTACACTGGCATACGCTATAAGAGCGCCATCGCCTCTATGCGCATGGTTCTGAACTGGCGTGCAGTGTTCTCGTGGTGCTGCTTGCACCTATGGAACTTTCAGCGGTGACCATATCATTTTATTATAAAAAGTTTATATGGGCTGTTCACAGTAAACTGAACACTTTTGAAAGCCCTGCTTAAGATCTACTTGTAAGCACGTGGTGTATACTTGCGCCTTATGTAAAATTAACATTTCCATGGGCCTCAACACTTAAGTCATGCGTGGGCCAAGTGAAACTGTGAAATTATTATAAAAGTAAATATACAAATATTCACATTTTTACACTTTGATGGATAAAAAAACAGGAAGCGAAAGAAACAATTAAGTTATCACAAATTGCTGCCTAACACTTTTTATTGGACGTTAAGATATTGAACTAATTTCCATCCATCGTTACTAACTTCACTGGGCACATGCCACTCAGTGTGCCCTTTGAAATATATGCAGGTAGGAGCAGTGATTTTTTTGNGTTACTAACTTCACTGGGCACATGCCACTCAGTGTGCCCTTTGAAATATATGCAGGTAGGAGCAGTGATTTTTTTGCAAGGTTTATTTCAAAAGTGCTTACTTTATCGTGAACGGCCTTTAGCCAAGTTTAATACAGGCTCCTATCGTAGTTTNAAGGTTTATTTCAAAAGTGCTTACTTTATCGTGAACGGCCTTTAGCCAAGTTTAATACAGGCTCCTATCGTAGTTTGGCTCATATTCGGCTAGTATGTTTTAAGATGCCGTAGTCTGAAAAAGTAGTTTTAACTATATTGGAGTGCTCCAAAATAATATTTACGGCATGCCTGGCAACTTTAAAGTACCATTGCGTCCTCGTCTGGGATATGATTATTTTCCTAAGTAAACATACTGGGGGCACTTTTAATAGTTTCGTCAAAAGAACTAGGATTTCAAACACACTGCAACGCAGTTCAAGTGCTTGGTAAGGAGGAGGGGGGGCTAAGAGTGGTATACAGAGACCGCCAAGCTCATTGTTGTGCTCGCAAGGCTGGAAATACGGTTCGGCTGGGTGGAGTTACGGGGCCGGGGCGTGGTCTACGCACGTGATGCCAGAGTTCGGCGCGTGGAGGGGAAAGACTCGCCCTACCCTCCCTCAAGTCGCGCGTCATTAAATTAAAATTTTCAGAAATGAAGTAGAGCTATTTATTTATCTAGGCAGCGGCTTCACTGCTGCCTCCTCCCCCCCCCCCCC
>NQII01008827.1:20781-38536 GCA_002778355.1 Clitarchus hookeri
ACATTATGGGTACCGGGCTTGCTGGGGTAACTCGGCGGGCTCCTTAATGTAGATGCGTGTGGGAAACCTCCGCAACTACGAATAGGTATGGTGCAGAGCGTTGGGAGTAGGCTAGCCTTTTCTTAACCGTCTGTATTGCAAATGATAAAACCGTTGGTTGGTTAAGTGGGTAGCATCCACTCCATCTTCGAATTTTCTTACAAATCTCCGTAATGAAAATGTATCACCAGAAATAAAAAATCAAAGCTAGACATGGCATAGAGGACTACTTAACGAATTTTTGGAAATTTGTAGGGTTTAANACCAGAAATAAAAAATCAAAGCTAGACATGGCATAGAGGACTACTTAACGAATTTTTGGAAATTTGTAGGGTTTAAATTATATATGTATTTTCCCATGTGGGATTGAAATTATTAAATAATTAGGTAATGTATGATACGGTTACAGATGTGAAACTAATCATGTAAGAAAAATAAGTGGGATTTCGAAATAACTGTTAAAATTTTCCCTATGCCTTGACTAGCTTGGTTTTTGAATGTTGACTCCGAAAATTAAGTTATGGAGGAAAATACGTAAATCCAAGATTGCAAGGGTACTTCCCCCTTAAAGGCCCCTCACAGGGCCTGAACTACTCTCGCTCTGAGCGTAACACCGCGAACAACTCCAGTCTACCTGTTCAAGTCGCGCGACCGTTCAACGTAATAATAGGTTTTAGATTATAGTCTGTTCGCGGTTTCTTCACACTTTTTAAATTAAACCTTTGAAAAATCACTCCAAGTATGACATGATTGATTGTTTCCGAAATAATGCCAATGTATCACAAACGTTTTTTAAAATTTTGTTAACATAAAAATACCTTGTTTTTTGTTCAATCTAACTTTTAATTATATTTTATCTATAAACTATTTAGTTTATAATAAATATGCTTAAATACAGGGAGAATGTGCGTTGGTAATGCCTAGTAAGAAGTCGTTCTTATGCAGATTATTATATTAAACTGAGTGCAGACGAACGCTGTACTCTATCCCTTTGTTGTCATTTTCTATTCTGTGTCTCATGTAAGTTGGCGAGATTTTGACAGTTCGACGAAAATAACGCCAAATGTTTACTTTTCGTTCATGTATCCTTTCGCCATCAGCTGGTGCGTCAAGTGGAGGCTGAATTTTTTTATCAACACACTGGCAGCTAATCCACTTGCCATTGTACTGTAATGCTAAACAAACTTTAAGGTATTTATAGACTGATATCTGTCTAAAAAAATTATTAGGTTATAAAAGTAAAAATAAAATTTAATATTTGCTAACTCTTTTTTAATTTATCCTAGAAAGCCAATTTGGGTGAACATTTGCGAGACGGTAATTGCAGTTCTTATCACACTTTGGACGTTACGGCTTATATGTTAGGAATTGAAATAAAAATAATTTTGGGGGCTTGCTTGACAACACACTTTCATTCGTCAACTCACCAACGATTTTGCAAAGTGGGTGGCAGAACAACATGGTGTGTAATGGACGTAGACGTAGCGATTACCGGCCCAAATGAAATTACTAGTGAACAAAATCGCTGTACACGTAAATACATATTACTTTAAAAATTATACAGAGCTCGCGGAAAAATAAAACCGTTGGTGTATGTTCGTAAATTTGTTATTTTACACAAGAATGCTATATTTTTCTGGCTGGTTAGTGATTCGGAAGAGAGACAGATTGTGCGCATGGCATGGCAGGTAGCACTTTTGTGAGCCGAATGCATTTCTCAACAGGTGGCAGCACTTTGGCCTGCCTTCTGATCCCGTCTTTTTAAAAGTTTACTTTTCTCCTATTACTGGCCTTTAAGCGACATGAGTCTAAAATATATTTCGTCAAAATATTTGAAAAAATAATTTTTTCAAAATATAATGGAAACATTTATTTAGGTGAGTGTTTCGTTTAACTTGCTCAAACCAGCTGCCAAGTCATACTCTGCCATCATGGTGACTCAGTTATGAAACCTTGTGTCGACTAAACATCGAAGTCAGACATTTCGCTCGCAATAAAATTGGGTGTCTTTGTAATTGAAATAAATGAGAAAATATACTTAAAGTTGTTTTCGCATTAAATAAGACAATTTTCAAGTCTTTTGCGTNAGTTGTTTTCGCATTAAATAAGACAATTTTCAAGTCTTTTGCGTTTGGTAATGCAACATTGTGAATAATATAAATGGAATAGTGGACATTCATTATGCCTAGTTGTATTCATGCTTAAATTACAGAATAGCGGTAACTTACATAGTTAATTAAAATTTCACTAGTCTCCTTAAATAGATTTTTTTGAAGCAAAGTTTGGCAATTAAAAAAAAAGNTACATAGTTAATTAAAATTTCACTAGTCTCCTTAAATAGATTTTTTTGAAGCAAAGTTTGGCAATTAAAAAAAAAGACGAAATGTTATGTGATACGTAAAGTTTCAGTAACATGATAAACATTCTTTTAAAATCAAAGTCGTNAAAAAAAAAGACGAAATGTTATGTGATACGTAAAGTTTCAGTAACATGATAAACATTCTTTTAAAATCAAAGTCGTAGTTTGATGCTTCACCCGCCATCATATTAGTTGTGAATACAACAACATATTTTTACGAACCGTAAACATCTTATTGTTTTTATGTTTTCGTGATTGATAACGACGAACTTGTTTTATTGGTTTACGATTGATATTTTTCATGGATAATATTGTATTATAAAAATAAATATTAATTTTAAATTAATTTATTGCAGCATTCACTCTTACACTAACCACTGGCAAAATAAATTTTGTCTAGGACGTAAAACACATTCTGTAATTTCATACATTATATACATGATCTGCGAAACGATTTTGTATTGTCAACATTCCAGCAATGCTAATGCATGCTTGCCATCACAAACATCTGCGGAATAATGTATATAGCACGAGAATAAACATTCAGACAATTCAATCATTAGGTTTTAGCAAAGTATACTTGCGCTAGAATATGTTGATTCTTTGTAAAAAATTATCATTGCTTGTGCAAAATGAGGTAAATGAGGTAAGCTATTTTCAAAGGTATTTATAACACGAGCAGCAANAAAATTATCATTGCTTGTGCAAAATGAGGTAAATGAGGTAAGCTATTTTCAAAGGTATTTATAACACGAGCAGCAAGCATAATGAGGATCAATCAGCGGTCGACACACACATTGGCGGTAACAAATAGACGGAAGTTATACAAGCATACATAAAAAATATAAAAAAATGTAAAATCTGCCTGGAACTGAAAAGTAACAAAATAGACAAAACCTCCCTTACTGTAGCCATATGATTCACTATCCCACGTATTTCCATATATAAGAATGGCAATCGAGCAAAGGTTCCGCATCCGCATCTTCATATAGCTATCGAAAAAANGGGGGGGGGGGGGAAGCACACTTGAAGTTTGTCAAACTTTCGTATACGTGCATACACTTTGTAGCTCTTATATTGTTGTTAACCTCTAAATCGTTTTAGCTCTTATATTGTAACTAAGAAGTTTATATAGGTACTTGAAAAGTTAGCCAGCTAAGCCAGTTTCGTGTTTAATTTGAGAGTTTAGAGATTTTGGGCGGCTTTAATGGTCTTGTGAGAGCCAGGGAGAAGGATGTGGAGCAACGTTGAAATACAAAGTCAAGGAAAACAAGACACTGACGAGAAAATCCACCCAACAGAAGCAACTTCGAACACTATTTTCACGTGCCAAAATCCGAGCGTAACCGCGCCGGGAGTTGAACCGAGATCGCCTGAGTGAGAGATGAGAGCCCTAGCCACTATGCCAACCACGGACCCACGTTCGACTTGGAAAACACAACATTCGCCTACTTGTGTGTCAAATATTCTTAACTATTTAATTATTGTCACATCAAACTACGCTTCAATAAATCCATTGCAACTAGTGGAAAACATTTGTGTGTACAGTAGTTTATTACGGCTCGAAAATGTGTCCTTAAATATTCGTTCTTAGAAGAAGGCAAGGAATGCAGTCAGCAGAGTGAAGCACAACAACCCAGTACTGCGAACACGCCTGTCCTTGAGCAGACANGGAACGCAGTCAGCAGAGTGAAGCACAACAACCCAGTACTGCGAACACGCCTGTCCTTGAGCAGACATTCCCTCGCCTACTGCGGCAGCCTCTGCCAGCCACCCCCACCCTTCCCGGGCAAGACTCTTGGTGAGACGAGGACAATCACGTAGAGAGTAGGCAACAGCATGAGACCGACCTCAAAATGCGCAAAACATACCCACAGTTTTAGTTACATTTCTTAAAATTCAATGATCTGACAATATCTTTTTTTTTTTTTTTTTACTCAGAAAATTATAGCTGATTCCACTATTATTTTTGTTTCAAGTACTTATTTGCCAATCAACTGAAAATCATGCGCAAAGTTACGCAATTTCATAATTAAAAAAAAAATTTTGACACTGATGGAATGGAAAAGTATAACCATAGCTCGAACAATTCAAATTTTTACTTACACGANGCCAACCACGGACCCACGTTCGACTTGGAAAACACAACATTCGCCTACTTGTGTGTCAAATATTCTTAATTATTTAATTATTGTCACATCATANATTCGCCTACTTGTGTGTCAAATATTCTTAATTATTTAATTATTGTCACATCAAACTACGCTTCAATAAATCCATTGCAACTAGTGGAAAACATTTGTGTGTACAGTAGTTTATTACGGCTCGAAAATGTGTCCTTAAATATTCGTTCTTAGAAGAAGGCAAGGAATGCAGTCAGCAGAGTGAAGCACAACAACCCAGTACTACGAACACGCCTGTCCTTGAGCAGACAATCCCTCCCCTACTGCGGCAGCCTCTGCCAGCCACCCCCACCCTTCCCGGGCAGCACTCGTGGCGAGACGAGGACAATCACGTAGAGAGTAGGCAGCAGCATGAGACCGACCTCCAAATGCGCAAAACATACCCACAGTTTTAGTTTAATTTCTTAAAATTCAATGATCTGACAATATCTTTTTTTTTTTTTACTCAGAAAATTATAGCTGATTCCACTATTATTTTTGTTTCAAGTACTTATTTGCCAATCAACTGAAAATCATGCGCAAAGTTACGCAATTTCATAATTTAAAAAAAAAAAAATTTTGACACTGATGGAATGGAAAAGTATAACCATAGCTCGAACAATTCAAATTTTTACTTACACGAAAAAAAAAAACATTTCTTCGCCATATCTTTAATAGTTCTAAAATAATCATTATTACTAAACCACTGTGTGTTTCTCACTCGAGATGGGACTATATACCACTCTTAAGCGAAGGATTTCCCCAGTCGGATGTCCTTTTCTACTGTGTAAATTGTACATAATTAAATTCACTTCCAGTGTAACGTGCAAATCAGAAAACTTCTGGTGCGTGCTGTAATTACGCCACCACTTCGCTTGCTTATTTGTCACGACTAATGAGCTGTATGCCTTAGCATTCGACTGAAGTAAAGTCAACTATTTATGACTTGGAACAACAGCAACGTTTGCGAGTTAGCTGCCCACAAGGAAGTTCGCCAGGCATTGAGCCTCTTAGCGTATAGTACCTGCCAAAAGAAACCCTACTGTGCGAAAAGGCGCGATTTTTACTTTCGTTATTTTACGTCGTCGAAGTTATGTTAAAAAAAAATCCTCAATGCACACTAAACTATAATTATTTCCCAAATTCAAAGTAACGAGAACTTGTCAAACGTCATCAATAGCGTCATTTCCTTGGAGCCTATTGATTTAACGCATGGCTAGTGCAAAAAAAAACTAGATTCTTCGATTAAATGGGCGTGCAATCTAACAATGTACGGGAAGAAAGTATTGAGGGTTTTTGTTTTGAAGACCGTGGGAAAAACTTTGAACAGGAATGTTTAGCTTATACATAACGGATTATTGTACGACGCTTACCCAGAGGCCGCATGCATTTTGACGATTCGCCAAAAAAAGTGAAGGTGAAAAACAGGCCTTCTACCGTACGCACAGCTGGCCGAGTCCTTCTCCTGTAACCAAGATGACGTCGGTTTTGACTCCCAAGGACAGTCGAAGCTACGAGTTACGAACTAGCGACCCTGTCATTTCGCGCAGTAAAGCGGCACAACGCTTGACTTCACAGCTCAGTGCATACTCGTGCAGAGGCCATTTGCTCATTGACTGTTGTCCCAAACACAACTCATTCTAGTCGACTCAGCCACTCAAGAGCTAAGCGCACCCGCCCTATTTGTTCATATTTATGGAGGGCGTGTTGGAAGAGTGCAGATCCAATGGCATCCGAGAAACTATAATAAACTTGTATGATGCCTAGCTTGGTACTTAGTTTTCACGTAAAATAATAAGACCTCTAAATATGATATTATTGCAAAGCATTAATAATAAATTTCTTGTTGAATATCGTACTGTTCTTATCCGTTATATATATATATATGTATGTATATATATATTTACTTTCTGGATGCCAGAAGATTATATGAGCCAATGTTTTACACGTTAGCATATATCTGTGGTCNTATATATATATTTACTTTCTGGATGCCAGAAGATTATATGAGCCAATGTTTTACACGTTAGCATATATCTGTGGTCCAGAGGTCGGACGCTACTCCGTAACCTTAAAGAGTTGGCAGGTAGACTCTAATCCCTCNTAGCATATATCTGTGGTCCAGAGGTCGGACGCTACTCCGTAACCTTAAAGAGTTGGCAGGTAGACTCTAATCCCTTCATTAGTGGAGATAAACGCTCTCTCTCTCTCTCTCTCTCTCTTTCTTTCTCACGCATTGCATTCCCCGATTCCCCATTGGTGGAGACATGTACATTTCGCGTTATTATTTAGTAATATGCCAAGGTAGTTGGATCGTTTGAATTGTTACGCGTCGTATCTGTCTGCCCAAGAATCACGGACAAGCAGTAGCGGAGAAACTTAATTCTGATTGGCTCACTCATGTAACAGACTCTCTTCACACAAAGACAAGCGGCCAATAGCCAAATAAAGAATGCAAGTGTGCACGTAGGATATTGAAGTCTAGCCTCCGCGTAAATATTTTCGCGAAAATCAGGCGGCCCTATAGTAGGTAACGGCTAGATCTCACTGCTTCATACCAACTACTTCAGGACAGTTCGCGATTTCATGCTACTATACAGCGTCGTTAACATTTGTGATCGCTTTGCCGCAGATACAGGTTGCTCAACCGTTCAGCCTTTGTATTGGCTAAAAGCGTTATTTGTACGAGCTACACAAGTTGTCGGCCGATAAAAGAAGTCCGGTGTGAATACAACGTCTTGGGAGTGACGATTCCCACAAGCGAAAATCCGGGAGTGACCCGGCGGGGAATTGAACCCGGTTCACCTTGGTGGAAGGCGAGCAGGTTAACCGCTCAGCCACCGTGGGTGGTTGAGTGGTTGGTTGGGTTGAGGGCAGTGAAGTATAACATGTTACTGCTTAATAACGCGAATTTTGCACCGGGATGGAAAACCTTTATGGAAAAACCGTTCTCAAAGCAGACAGGCCGCCATCGAACCCGCGACCTCTCGAATGCGTGTGGCGGTGTTTAAAAACTTCGGGNCCGTTCTCAAAGCAGACAGGCCGCCATCGAACCCGCGACCTCTCGAATGCGTGTGGCGGTGTTTAAAAACTTCGGGCGTAAAATGATGTAACGTAAATGACGGGAAGCAGGCTCACTGGGCAGTGCTGCGAAGGGCGCGGCGCTGTCGCCGGCCTCGTATCGGGCGCCGGGAAGGTCAGCGACTGAAGCGTGCTCAAGACCGCGTGCTGACTCCGCATCGCACCTTACGTCGCCTCGAACATCGAGAATCGCATCCGTGAACAATATGCCACCCGCCTAAGAGGTGCCGGGCGATGTCGCTGGCCGGCGGGTTTCCTCGGGGATCCCCCGTTTCCCCCGCCCATTCATTCCGGCCCTGCTCCGTACATCAATCACCCTCACCGGCTCTCAAGACTTCGATTTAAAGAGCCACCCAAATCTCTTATCTCACTCACGCCTTACGAGGTGGTCCTCGTAATGAGAAAATCTAGAGCAAGCAGCGTATAGTTAAGGGTCATCTGTTTTTCGCGAAAAGATTTCAGGACTACTTGTACTATAAAACACTCGAACTCACATCCACTTTCGTAATTGGATTATTTTAAATGATTTGATTTCATAAGTGTTTATTTACAACAAGGACCCATTACAAGAAAATAATAACAGGAACAGAAAAATGGGATACATGCATTCCAGCATTAAACAGTGCTCTTCTGCAGAAGAGCGCATTAATGAAACGTCAGAGGAAACAGTAAAAGAAATAAACAAGGATTAGTGTGATAACAGTTGGGGAAACTCTCCAAAAACCCCCAGTCACGCATTGGAGGAGTCTACCCGCGAATAACGGACTCTCAATGCCGGAATTGCCTAATTCTGATTGGCCCAGTCAAGTAAGGAACTGTCTCCCGAAAAATATACGTAGTGTTACGAACTAGTCGTCTCCTACGAACTTCAGACAAGACCGCGGCTGTTCCTTGGGCCGTTTCCGCCAGAGGGTCCGGGTGCGAGGCTGGGGTAAGTTTCCTTCCTTTCTATGCGATCCTCCTTCTTACTCACAACTCACAACCTTCCTTAAGTCCTTCCCTTTCACTTCCGTTGGACTTAACTTTAATTGAATAACATTGTATAATCTTCCACTTTAGAGCAAGTAAAGTCTATATTTAATCATTTCAAACAATCATTTTTAATTATCTGAGCTTATCATGTTTTCCTTAATCTTAACCTTTCCTAAAGAATGTTATGAGCCACCCAGGCTCATAACAGTAGCCAATAACCATAGGAAAGCTGCACGTATGTCAAACGACATTGGAGTTTAGCCTTCGCGTAAATATTTTCACGAAAAACAGGTGGTCCCTACGTATAGTCCATTCGTGGTTACTTTAAGCTTTTCTGAAGCCCTACTGAAGTTCTACTTTCAGGAGTATACTCCTCCGCCTCATGCAAACAAAGCTTTACGAAGTCTAGAAGATGACATCAACGGGACAACGCATCGCATTCGTGCGCACGTTGATTAATAATATTTCGAATAATAATTTTTTCTTACGAAGCCTTACCAACACACCTTTTTCCCCTCTGTTTTATTAATATTAATTATAAATGAAATATTATATTTTATAGATAAAATGCCAATTAAAGTTCAATTATACCAAAAATAAGATAATGTTATATTAACAGAAGTGAAAAACGCTTGTGATGCATGACATACGAAACGCGTCATGCATGGGGTCATTTTTCAAAGGTTTAAATCCGAAAGTGTAAAGATGAAGCGAATAGACTACAGCCAGGTATTTTCCACGTAGGGGAGGGGAAGTTGCAGGGAGGGGGCCAACTTAGTTAATTTAGCACTTTTGGAAGCCTTTCTGACGTTATACCCTTCACACACGCCCACAGCACGTCATTCTGAGTATATGCGCATGCCTTTACCGTACTGGGCGATAAATATTGATTGGTCTTTCGGTTAGTTCTAGTTGTTCGTTCCGGCGATATATGCCAATATTTCCCATTGGTGTTTGGATTGTGCACACCAGTGTACGTGCAGGGAAAAAATTGAGTACTGTACGCCACAATATCGCGAAGTTATTTGACGCGATTGTACAGACGTGCGCCCTTTTCGTCATTCCCATGCAAATTGAACGTGGTGACGTTATTCAGGTAAAAAAAAAAAATTATCTAAATGTGAAGGAAAAAAAACGGGAGATAGGTTTGGGAATTAGGAACACCCAGCTCGAATCTGCCCGTAATACAGCAGTTATCGCAGTTGAGGCTTAGCAAACAACGCTATTATTTTGAAGAATTTGCAACCAAAGCAAACGTAACTGCTCAAACAGAGGCGCAGTCAGAAAAACACTTGAAATGTTTATCGTGCAAATGACCTTGGACATGATTGCGAGTATTTTCATCATGAAGGTGACTTCTGTAGTCGAGGTCGCGGAAACGTATTCCAACTAAAAGGTTGCGGGTTTGGATCCCGAGTAAGGTGTACATATGTGTTTTGCATTCAGATTTTACTTTAGGTTAGAGTGATTTTATAGTTTAAATAGACTGTGTCCATTGTCAGATACAAACAAAAAAAAATTAAAACATCTTAAACAAATAACAACATCATGACAAGACAAGAACTAGAAACAACATTGTCAATTTGTTTGTAACAGCTCAAAACGTATGTAATTTCAGCAGGTGTCTGTAAATTTTGTGTTATGTCTTTTATAGGTTTTTTTCTGTAATTTTACTTCAATTTTAACCATAGCTGCCTTATAATGTAGAAATATTTGGAGTATGTTATGTTTCGTACAGTTGGCACTATTGCAAAAAAATTTGATCATAAAATAATTGTTAGAGGTGTGAAGTTAACAACGCAGATTATTTATATGTACCTACTATAGCAGAGTTCGGAAAGGTCATTTCGGCATTAAATATTGATATTTAGACAAAGAGCAAAATTTAGGACATTCTTATGCGTTACTTTACAATGGAGGAACTAATAGAACCTCGCCCTAATTACTACGAAGATAAACTTAACTAGCATCCAATTTATCATTATTTTGATGGTGTGCAAGTATTTTATGTATTTTATTTCAAGTGTAATGCGGATTGGTTGGTCAGGTTTGCCAACACTTACTAGGAAGCTGCAGGGATCCTAGCAGTCATTAAAGCATCGTCAACAGACAATAAGTAGAGACCCAACCATTTCGCCTTATTCCGTTCAGTCTCGAATTAATTTTTAAGTTCAAGTGTTGCAATCGTTGTATTTTTTGATAAGCGCTGTATTTGTGTCTAGCGCGTTCTTCTTGCAACCAGTGAACAACTTACTGCATGTTCGTTGATGTCAGCATTAACCATTCAGAGATGAGAGGTGCAGAAACTTCATCCAATGAGATGCCGACAACTGTAGTTAGTCTTCAAAATCTTAAAATAAAGATTATTGGCTTTTGAAATGCGCTTATCTTATTGGAGTCAGTGACGTCATGCCAACAAAATTAACTGGTGAGTCAAGAGTAAATTAAGAGATTTGGGCGGCCCTTAAAAGCGAGGTCTTGAGAGCCGATGAGTGTGAAGTGAGGTGAGTATGGAGCTGCGCCGGAATGAAGGGGTGGGCGAAACGGGAGATCCCCGAGGTAACCCGTCGACCAGCGGCATCGTCCGGCACGATTCCCACATGCGAAAATCTGGGAGTGACCCGGCCGGGATTGAACCAGGTTCGCTTTGTTGGGAGGCGAGCAGGCTAGCTGCTCAGCAACCGCGGCCCCAAAATGTACTGGTAAGAGTACTCGTATGTATATGTTACTTTAAATGTCTGTAGTTGTCTCAACATGTATCCCAAAATTTAGAAATGTTCCAGTGCAGCAGTGTATTCACAGCGAATTAAGAGCGCCGTAAAAGTAAATTAATAACGCGTGAAGTTTACCCAACTTCATCATAACGCAAAGGCTACGTAGTTTGAGCCAGTAATCTTGAAGATACGATTATATTCTTTGGTTCTTTTTGCATTCACTTGTATTCCTGCCAATTTCCGACTTAATCGTTTAATGTGTATTATGCCACAAATGCAATATACGTTGAAGTTAACAGTTTCGTTCGTGTTTATTTGAATGACAAACATATAAACGAGATGAAAACTGTTGGAGTTAAAACAAAAATTGAATGCATTTTGGAGTAAAATTTTATTACTGACACGTAGAGAAAAATGTTTTAAATATAACGTATAAGAACTGCTCATGCGTAATTTTAATTACAAATACATACAAGTAAACACTAGTCTTTTTATTTTCAGATCCCAGATATAGTGTCTTTGGTAGTATAGAATTACAACTTATCAAAATACGAGCCTTTCCCGGATTTTCATACGTGGGAATCGTGCCGGACGATGCCGCTGGTCAACGGGTTTTTTTTTTTTCGGTAATATCCCGTTCCCCCACCATTGCATTCTGGCGCTGCTCCATACTCACTTCACTTCACCCTCATCGGAACTCAGGACCTCTCAATTCCACTCTCCTTATTTTTTGTTAAATTGAACTTTTACATATATTTTATTTGTAAATTATAACATTTCACTTATGACTAATATGAATAAAAACAGCGAGAAAATAGATGTGTTGGTAATGCCTGGTAAGAAATAGTTCTCATGCAAAGTATTATTACTAGAGATCCGGAAATTCTGTGATTTCATTTTAAGGCAAGTTGAACTTTATCCGCATGTACCATGAAGTTTCGCTTCTATTGGACTACAGTTTGTGATACACGTCCCGCACCACTTTCAACCAATAACGAACCTATAGGGAAAACAAGGACCGAATCCTGAGTTACTAGGTCAGTGGTTAAACTGGAGCAATAGCCAATGAACAACTAACTGAGGCTCGAGTGCACAAATCACTGTGGAGTCTAGCTTGTTGCCGAATGAATCCGCAAAATTTCCGGGTCTCTAATTATTACGCCGAGGTCTTCAGAAAATTTGGAAGTTACCGTGAACGGACTATATCCTAGGGTCGAGTCACAGTCCCACTGAAGTTGAACTGGTGGTGCTCGTTATGTTACCTATACTCTAACTCACGAGTCGACAGTTTTTATAAAACCGCACTATATTCACATTCACGTCAGAGTTGAGAAAGTGGAGAATGGAGTGAAGATGTTTGGGTGGCTCTTAACATTGGGGTCTTGAGAGGCGATGAGGGTGAAGCGAGATGAATATGGAGTGGAATGCAGCGGTGGGTAAAGGGGAGATCGCCGAGAAAACCCGCCTGCCAGCGCCATCGTCCGGCGCGATTTCCGCTTACGAAAATCCGGGTGCGACCCCGCCGGGAATCGAGCCCGGTTCGCCTAGGTGGGAGGCGAGTGGTCTAACCACTACGCCACTGCGACCCCCCCCCCTCAAAGAGGTAGTTTTATGATAACAGAAGTATGAAACGTTCGTGATAAGTAGCGTATGTAGGAAACAACCAGACCTGTCGTATGTAGGATGATTCTTGAAAGGTTTGTTTGGACAGGTGCGAAGAGACGGCGAGAAGGCTGTGGCACGCGCATGCGCTGTGTGAGCGCGGAGGTCAGGTGCGGCTGCGGAAAGTATGTCGATGAGCATCGCCGGGAGCAAGTGTGCCAGGGGGGATAGAAAGCGGGGCCGGGCCGGGCCGCCTTCGCCACGGCGCCGACAACGGTGCACGGGAGGAACTGGAGCGCGTCTTCCTAGCCGGCTGCGGCCACGCACTACACTGCGTTAAAAAAAAAGATCTGTTCTCGATGAAGCCATCCTTTGGAAATTTAGTTTTAGAAGATTTTCTTATAACTGTACAGCTGAAATGTTGTACACTGACAACGCATTATTTTAGAAAATATGCAAAACTGTTTACGTAGCTCAACGTTTATAATAATCTTGGAGTCTAAACCACTTACATTTTGAAATTCACCATAAGTTTTACACATCCCACACTCTAATTTACTCTAACTTGTTTGTAATGTTACAGAACTAGTCTCCATAAAATCTCTTGTACAAAAAACAAAAACAAAATCGGTATACAGGCTTTCACACAACTCAAAACTTCAGTATTTAATTTTACGTTTCCATTTCTTTTACGGAATCACCGATATACACTATAAGCATAAACTTGAAGTTCAGAGAAATTAAAAACGGTTTTGCATTCTTCGCAAAAACATGAAAATGGTTTTGTAAATCATTAAATGTAAGAACTGGAAATTTTCGCGAATTAATTTTAGGACAAGCTAGACCTCAAACACATGTGTATTTCTGTTATTTTTGAAATTGGATTACAGTTTATTATTCACGTCCAGGAGAACTCTGAGCCAATAACAGACCTGCAAGAAAACAAGTACCGAATCCCGTGCCACCTGGTCTGAGGTAAATCTGGCTACACACACACTGGGTCAGGAGCCAATGAACAGAATGCTGACGCTCGAAAATACACATGGCAGTGTAGTCTGTCCTATACAGGTCGTTTAGAACGCGAAATTTTCAAACATTCTATTCCTCACAGAAAAAAAAACTCTCTTATTTATTTATTTAATATTCGTTTGCTATCTCTTTAATTTAGACAAAACTGCCACGAGTTTTTTTTCAACATAATCAAAAAAATCGCCTCACAGCACACACATACACACACACATATATATACATACATACACGCAAATTTATTCATTCCACATTACCTCTTTTTGATTCTCGGCAAAATGGCTGCTTTACTTTGAGCTTAAAGTTTTTGAAATTGTAAAGTCAAGAGTGCTTGACTTTTACTTTGACAGTCCCGTTGTTTCAAGCTTCATAGGAAACATGTCGATAGGCAATCGTAAAGTCGAAAGCTAATGTTTTCAATCGTGTGACGAGCTTTTACGAAGACACCAGTGCACAATGCAAACGTAAAGTTAAACGATTGAAAATATATTTCGCAATAATTCGTAAACAAAATTGTTGTATGGCTGTGTCGAGGATCGTAGGTTTTACGTGAATATGTCCGCGTCAGCGGGTTACATATATATATATTAGATATGCGAATGAAATGAAAGTAACGCAATGTATACTTGACTTTCGTGGTGGTTTAAATCGACAGATGTAGACGAGATATTTAGTTTGACAGCAAAATCAGTGAGCTAGCACATCGTAGTCACGAGATATGTTGCCCGGAAATTTTCACCCTCCCCTCCTCAACAAATTGCCGCCAATCGCCGCGGGCCCCCCACCTGTGACTCGCGCATGCGCAGCGCCAACTCATGGTTATGCTCGTATCGTAGTCATATACCCGATCGAACAAGACCGCATTTATTTCAATCGTGTCGTTAGTCACGTTATAGAGTCGGAATGAACTACTCTGCAAACGTTAAATCGCCGTTTCCGTCCTGGTAAACTGTGTGTCTGTTTGATTTCAAAGACGTCACGTCAAACTGTAAATATTGCAGTAGCAGCTGGTGATATCAAATAATATACATTTACACATTGTTTAGTAACTTTTCAAGGCAAGTTACTGGAATTTTACAACCTTAAGTCAACTGCTGAGTCAGCACAGTAAACATCCAAATTTTCTTTTTTGGCAATATCTAAAACCATAAATTATAACGGGTCTGAAAAGGTTAACAGTCATACTTTTTAATGTACAATAGCGGCTACTTAATTTTGCGTAACTTTAATCGCTTACCTTCTTTTGGCGCGAATACTTGATTGGACGACATGTAATAGCATTCCAATGGGCATTAAACCTTTCTGGTTCTATTTTAATTTAGGGTTTTAAGTATAGCAAATAAGGAATTCTTCGATGCGTCCTAGGGGCCGCGGTGGTGTAGTAGTTAGACTACTCGTCTCCCAACAAGTCGTACCGGGTTCTATTCCAGGCGAGGTCAACCCCTGATTTTCGCATGTGGGATTGTGTTGGACGATGGCGCTGGTCAGCGGGTTTTCTCGGGGATCTCCCGTTTCCCCGCCCTTTCATTCCGGCGCTGTTTCATACATCAATCACCCTCGTCGGCTTACAAGACCTCGCTGTTAAGGTCTGGTTGAAGGAATTTTCCATGCCTGTGGCCTAAAAGCGTGAGAGCGCTAGGGGCGACCGAGACTTGCGTATCAACTCTCTCATCGCCTCTACGCGCAAAGCACTGAACTGGCATGCAGTCTTGCTGTCGATAACGCGCCTCTAAGAGACTTCTAGCGGAGGCCCTACAATTTTATGACGTACTAATAAAAATTATGGTTTGATTCACGTCCCTATAACTTTTTTATTGTTTTGTACCGGAATGTTCATACTCAAAAATGGCCGTGAAAACATCTGTTTGGCCAATTTTCACTATCACGAAAACATGCATTCGAGAGAAATGGAGGATCTGAAAAACGTATACAGACGTGTAACGTTTCTTAATTGCCATTCGTAAGCAGACTTCACTCAGACACGTTGGGTGGTTTTGTAACCCTTTCAGACGCTCTTTAATTTAATGTTTCAGGTGTTGCAAACAAAATTTTTTATGATGCGTGCTGTACTTAAGTCGGCACCACACTTGTTTCGCTGTGGCAGACAATGAGTTGTAGGCTATATGTTTGACTACAGACAACTATATGAACCAATTATGACCTAGACCAATGAGACTGTTTGCGAATAATTTACTCACAGGTTAGATCATTGGTCACTGAGCTTCGCCATGTGCAGTACAGACCAAAAATTATTTACTCGTGCGTAATGTACACAAATGTGTACACTGTATCTGAATGGGCTATTAAAACGTTTTCTGCTGGAGCTCTGAACACCGTTCGGCGGCCTACTCAGGCGGTCACCTTAAGAGCTACCTGAATTTCTTCACTCATATTCGATGCGTCCTGTACGTAAGCCGACAGAGTATTTCTTTCTTTATCATTACCTATGAGCCGTAAGCTTTGAATTTGGCTTCAGTAACGTGAACCAGTCATAACCAAGAGCAGCAACGCGGTTTACAAATCAGCCATAATCTATCCGCTGTTTTTTCAAACCTTTGAAAAATCACCCCATGTATGACGTATTTAGTTATTTCCTAAATATGCTATGTATCAGAAACGTTTTATACCTTTTTTAAAAGGAAAGTGTGTTATTTTTCATAAAATCGAAATTTTACCGTTATTTGAATGAATAAACTATAATATTTCGTCTATAATAAATATGAAGGAAAAAACAGTGAGAAAACCGGTGTGTTGGTAGCGCCTAGTAAGAAATAGTTATCATGCAGAATAACATTACAACTGAGTGCGCACGAATTCGGTGCGTTGTCCTTTGGTGTAATTTTCTAGACTTAATTAAGATTAGTTTGCACGAGGCGGAGGAGTATCCTGGAAGTAGAACTTTAGCATGGCTTCAGTAAAGTGTGAAGTAACCGTTAATGGATTATACTCACAGGGATGATCACTCACTAAGCATTGAGCCTCGCACTGTACAATACCGAGTAAAAATAAATTTCCTGTGCAACATGTGCACAACTAGGTCTGAATGGGACAATATGTGTGTTGTAACACTTGTCCAAGTTGTACCTGGTTTTTGACAGTTCTTAAGGCAAGAAGACAGCTGAGCGTCGGAACTCGCAAGTCGGTACTGCGGACTAGCATTTCCTCTCTACCCCGTACTCCTTCTACCGTCGCGACAAACGCCGTTAGCCGCAGAACCGGCACGCATGCGCAAGTGGCAGTGCCCCGTTTGTACACAGCGCAAGCAACATTGTCACAGACGCCAGGCGTTCTCTGCGGGACGAAAGGAACCAAATAAATGTACCTGTATTTCTTTAAGGCGCGATCACGTGGAAACTTTTGCCACGTATTTGTTAGGTGCAGAAAACCAGCCGCCGATCCCCACCATGCCACCTTTTTACATCCTCCTCTGTTCTTCTCGCGTCTCCCGATCATGAACGAGACGCCCGTCCAGCCTGGCGTTCAGTCGGAGTTCTTGCTGTTGTCGCGGGGAGTGGGATAGAGGACAACCTGCAGACCAGCCTCTCCTCGCGTTGTTCGGACTAACAGTACGCCACCGCCGCCGCTTGTCATCATTGCCGAAGCTCAGAGCGGTGGTAGTTCAGGCCTTGACCACCCAGTTGGTGTTATCATTCAATGCAGTTGGTTAGGAAAGGCAAGCCCCTCCCTCCACCCACTGCCCCATATCAATCTGTGGTTGCGGCAGTTTCTCACCGCAGCTACTTGTGTCCGCCAGGTTTCCCCAGTGGACGGGTTGGCAACGTTTACCGTACTCCCCCTGC